>NDXB01009896.1:147267-189623 GCA_002631895.1 Agapornis roseicollis
CCCCCCCCCCCCTTGTCATTTCACTTCCTACCTGCCACATGGTTTCCCAAATGCATCTGCTATTGCTGTTATTTTCTGCGTAAGGTTCACATTATATTTGTTGAGGTACTTGCTCACTAATTCACCTCCATTTATATCTATTAAAGTAGTAACTATAACATACCTAAACTTGTTACAATAATGCAGGTAAAACTGTCACAGATAGTTTTTGACATGCTTAAAACAGATGCAGGAGGGATAAAATACAGAAAATAACTACATTTACTGATGCCTTATTCAACAACTTCTGAAATTGAGTTTGGAGATATCTTGTTTTGCCTGAGGGGATGTGGGAAACAGTACAGTGCAATATTGGGGGGGGTTGAGTAAGCCAAGGCCAAAAGTGGAGGCTGGAAGTAGATGATCTTTAAGGTCCCTTGTATGATTACCTTTCATTATGGATGTTGTAATAAAAACAATAGAATAATACTGAAGGCTGCTGATAGATCTAGAATTTCAGTGCTTCACTTTCTACAGGCAGAAGGTGTTCTGGGCAGGATATGGTAGATGAGAAGATGGATTGATGGGAGTAAAATATGACAACTTCATACATTTGAATTCACTGTTTTACATTTAGTAACAATATGCAGAACAAAAGTTAGTATTAAGAGATGATGCTATGAATGAAAGCTTAACTGATGCTTTTCTGAGAAATGTGACTCTTTTCCATTAGGAACCCTTCATTGTCCATCTCTGCAGTGGTATAATACATCCACAGTCAACTCTGCTGCTTTAAAGCATACTCAGTTATATCCATTTTTCAAGTGGCAATATGGAGTTCGCACAGCTCATCACCAGTCACAGGGAAGCTGTCTGAAGTGCAACTAGAGATGTATTTTGGGCAGCCATGGATCTGTCCTCACTGATTTTTACCATTCTAGCCCAAATGGGAATGTTTTTTCTGATGAAAAGTTAAGTTGGTAGGAAGTATTAGCTTATTGTTACAAATAGTGCATCCCTAACTGTTATGTTAAGGCTCATTATCCCCAGGATACAGTTTTCTTCTCTGACCAGTTTAGCAAGGAATTTTATGTTAAGGTTTGTTGGTTTAATAATCCTTGAAAAACTGCTACCTCCCATCATACAGTTTTGCAAAAACAGGCCATGTTAGTCCTGAATTTGAGAGTTTCCACATTGAACTTGTGTTTGCAGTTACAGATACCTACTGCTGCCTCCCCGAGAGTCAGTAAGCATGATTACTACCTGCTAAGCAGTAGGAGTATCTAATACTGATAAATCAAAAGATGGTTACACTGTTTGATTAAACAGTTAAACAGCCACTTTTGTTTCCAGAAGGGCAGTTACCAGATGGAACGTTTCCACTGCCTGAAGTTCTCTACATGAGTACCACCTTTGGGGGTTTTTTGCCTTCAGATCTCTAATCTGCTTACATAGAATTAAAAGAATCCGTTTTCCAAATAACTGAACTCTAGAAGTCGAGCAGCTGTTAATATATACTACTCAGTATTTGGTACTGCTGCCATTTTTTTCCTGTATATACACACCTGTAAGTGTGGTATATGCTTAGAGACTGGTAGCAGGGAATTCTGAAGTGGAGTTTTTCTTCCCATACATATGTACAAAATCAAGGCTGTTTCTAAGTAAAAAAACCTGGTCAATAACCTGTATTCTTTGAAGTTCTGGAAATCTTTTTCTCTTGTGACACTTGAGTTGTAATACCCAAGAGGGCTTGTTTTCTGTAAAGCAAGGACAAAAATCATGTAACAGAATCATAACATTTTTACCTTCCCCCCCCCTTTTTACAAGAGTTTTTCTGATTTCTTGCATTAGTTATTTTATAACAATGACTGATATATAATACTTAAATTCTGATTGCATCATCTTAATGGGCACAAGTGGAAACCAACAGAAGAAATGCTTGGCCAGACTACATAGTTTTAATTTCTCTGTCTTTAATAGAAACGAAAAAGGTTAGGCTGTTAAGGGATACATCTGTGTGTTTTCTGCTAGGTGAAGACATTGTGTTCTCTGAATGGTTTTCAGATGCACAGGCTGTGTAGTCATAATCCTGTGTTTGTAGCCTAATGTTTTCCCTTAGCTGTTCTGTGCAGATGAAGTGCGAGGGGTGAGATTGCATTTAAATTGCTTGCATGTTAATGTAGCTCAGATAATATCTCTGTAAACCATGAATTCTTCGGGTAGAGCAAGCTATTAAAAGCTTTGCAAAATGCTAATACTTTAAGTTAGGATTCATACACAACTTCAAAATCCATTTCCATCTCTGATCTGAAGCCTGTTCTAAAGTCTTAGCAAGTGTTCTCCTAAAATATGGATTGTTTACTGTGAGGAGGAAACAAGATTGGGTATTAGGAAAAGCTTCTTCACAGACAAGGTAATCAGTTATTGGAGCAGGCTGCCCAGGAGAAGTGGTAGAATCATTGTCTCAAAGTGTTAGAAAAACATGTAGACGAGGCCCTCAGAGACATGGTTTAGTTAGTGGTGGACTTGGCAGTTCTAGGGTAGTGGTTGGACTTGATAATCTTATAGGTCTTTTCCAACCTAGCTGATTCTATGATTCTGTGACATCAGTATTTATTTTTTTCTTCTGTTTAATGGTGAAGGTTCTGTTTCTTCTGTCTGTGGCTGTAGTATGTTGTGTAGTGAATGATGAGCTATCTTTGTAATTTGCAATGGCAAAGTAAAATGGTATTTGACGCTAATTAGAAAAGTCACCTACAGCAGTCTGAAGTCAGACAGTGTTTTTTTCTAGATTTTTCTGGATAGAGCTTTTAATTTTTGGGACAATAAGCTGGTACAAATGTCGTAACACATTTCAAGAGTCATATAAGCAGAAGCATCGTAACTCCAAAGCCTAGATTTCCTTTAGTAAAGTTTTAGTGCCCTTTTTGATTGTATATATTTTTTCAAATTACTGTGACTCTGGAATAATACTTATATCACTTTTAATAGTTTAAGTAGGGCTCAGATCAGTTAAAGGGCATGAAAAGCTGTGTGCTTGGATTATTTCCAGTCAGACAAGTGCCAGATTGCCAGTAAGTTGCTGGTTTGCAGCTCCAGCAGCCACATGAGAAATGGTGAACTGAGTAATTAAGGACTAGTCTGCTCTCTAGCAGGGTTCCTTTGCATACCAGATGGTTAATAACTTAAAAAAAAACCCAAACCACCACCACTCAGAAACCATCAAACAAACATAAAACCCAGCCACAACACACGAGCTGGAGGCTTAGGACTGTTCTCTGAGCATGGTTTCACTTAGCAGGAAGATTGCTTATTTGCATCTTCCCTCTAAGCTAAATTCAGTGAGTAATCAATTTAGTCTGTGGCACTTACTTCTTGTTTTGAAACTTCTTGTTTGTGATCTGAATAGGTTAAACCTAAAGCCAAAGAGGAATTTTTTTTTATAGACATCTTGTAAATTTTAAGTGACTCTTCATATGTAGCATATGTTGAATAGAACGTCAACTAAAAACTTGCACAGTTCTACAAGTTCTTGACAGTACAAATTTGATAGTTTAGAGCTTTGTAAATGCAAAATGTTGGAAATTTCTGATGTCTTTCTAGACAAACCCCTTATTGTACTTGGGAGAAACGTGTTTTCTCCAAAACTTCCATTTGTTCTTAAGGATTTTGATGAAGTAGTCTCATGACGCAATTACAAGAGTTTCAGGCAGGTGCTAGATGAGTTGATTTTCCTGCTCAATGTTAAAATGTGTCTTTGGTATTCTGACTCAAAGCCAAGAAAGAAGAAAAGAAAAGGCACAAGTCATCTTCTTCATCTAGTGACTCGGAAAGTTCAAGCGATTCAGAATCCTCTTCTGATTCATCATCGGATTCTGAGAGTGCTTCAGAAGAGAAGTCTAAAAAACGAAAAAAGAAACAAAAGAAAAATTCCAAGAAACATAAGAAAGAAAAGAAAAAGAGGAAGAAAAGCAAGAAAAGGTGAATTTTAAACTTTGCTTTGTTACACGTATTCCATACATATTCTTGTCGTATCACTGCAGAATAGTGTTCTGTAACTACTGAATTAGGTATTTTGAAGTTTGGGAGAGAGTCGGTTTCCATATGCAAGCTTAAATTTTTCTGATACGATGGTAAAGGACAGTGTCCATATGCATACATGCTGCAGCTTGTGAAGGAGTGAAGGAAATGACTAAGACTTAATGTGGTTTTGGCTTGAAAAGTTGTAGGAGTGCTTGGTTTGAAATAGGTGGTGATAACTTGCTTCCTTAAATTCACTTCTATATGATAAAATTTAAATTATATGCAGTGGGACTTAGGAGAATGGAGTATGCAAAATTAAATGAGAAATGAATAAATTAACATTATTTTGATCTCAGACGCCAGAAGTCTTGCCATGTCACTGAAAGATGGTAAAACTCAAGGCACTTTTGCTTCTGAAAATGTTATTTCTAATCTAATAGTTTCTCTTATAGTTAATGTGAGATACGAGTTGTGTCAGTGCAAGTCGTGTTTTTCTAAGCTGGAAGCAAAATATAAGATATGTGCACAAAGGGCAGTGCTGCCTAAACGTTGTTCCAGTGGGACCAAGCCTGTTTCATACATACTTTTTTATACCAACTGCTTGGAATTCCAGTAGTTTGTAGCCAGTCATATATGCCAGTGTAAAATCTGAATTTGACTCTCCTGATAGTGTTTTTAAGATTAAAAAAAGCTGTATTTAGAGATTAAATGATGTTCAGTGTTGCACCAATTTTGTTCCAATGTGAACTGGAATTCACAGATTTTTAAAATGTTGATCAGAAATCTACTGTAGTTGTTTATTTTAGACCAAAGATGCCATAGGGAAGAAAATAGTTCCATCTGAAATAGCTGTTTCTTGAGTTCCTTGTGGTATCATTGTGTGTTGAATTGACAGAATTTCTGAATTAACTAAATGGATTGAAAGATTTTCTCTCATCCTAATAACTCACTTCAAGTGTAATTTTTTTTTAAAACAAAAATAAAGCTCTTCCAGTGAAAGTGAAGGTGAAAATGCTGAAGCACAGCCGGTGTCTACTGTCCGTCCTGAAGAAATTCCTCCCATACCTGAAAACCGGTTCCTGATGAGGAAAAGTCCTCCTAAAGAAGAAGAGAAGGAAAAAGAGAGGAAAAGCAGAGAGAAGGAAAGGGAAAGGTAATATACTATGTTTTGAATTTGACTATGCGCTGAGAGTGGTATGGTCAGGTTACTGGTTTAAGACTCTAATGTTAAGTGAGTCCTCTCCCTATTAAACAGTTCCATGTTGTGAGCACTGCTGGATGAAAAAGGATTTCTCAGTTTATTGGCAACTGTTGCCTTTGCCCTAGCGCAAAGACTTATGCTTTGAAAATGGTTGTAGTGAATGAAAAATTTAAAATGACCAATTCAAGAAAAAGAGAGGAAGGTGCAATACCGTTTCATTTAGAATTTATTGGAACATGCCCAATCTGAATTTGTGAAGTCTCCTTTCAAAAATGGAAAAACCTGGAAATCTTGTCAAATATTTTGTGGTCACAGAACCTGAAGTTTTTACTGTGTGGTTGTTACGTTCCGCACTGATTATAAAAAATAAAATTGCATGTGTGTTTTCCTTTAGTTTAATTTCTGAAGATGTTTTAACATTGTTTTTTATTTTTTCTTTCCTTCTTTTTTATATCAATAACAATGTAACTTTTTAAAAATTACTTTTAGTAATCTATCGAATTCACAGTCAACGTACCAGAGGAGGCTGTTAGTCACCAGATCTGGAAGGAAAATAAAAGGAAGAGGACCAAGGGTAAATGTTTACAATCTGTTCTCCAGAATAAACAAGGTGGTAGCACAGTCTTACAGCTGGTGTTAGGAACCATTTTCACTAGGATGGTTGATGTAAAATAGAAAAGGTGCATTGTAATTGATTTGGGGACTGAGGCTTGAAGGAAGACAACAAGGAAAATAAAATTGATTTCCTGCTTGCATACTGGGTTTATTTGAAGGGGAACTTCCTTTATTTGAAGAAAAGAGTGCTTTCTTCGTATTACTGTAGTACTCTCTGTGATTTTATGAATGGAATTAGCTCAAGAATGGTTCTCATGATGAGCAGACGCAGTATGACATCAGTCACAGGAATGTGCAGAAGACTTCTCCACCTTTTGTCAGGGGGAGCTGTCAGATTGGTTCTTCTTATTCTTTGAAGCCATATGTTACACAGTACTTGTAGCAAAATGTTTTTAGTAACAGAAGTCTCTATCCCTCAAGTTTTACTAAAAACCGTAAATAAGTGTGAAGTGTTGTCTTTGTGTTGCTTGTCAGAGCAAAGAAGAATTTTTGTTCTTAGAAAAACAACAGGAGACCTCTGAGCAGAGTACAAAAATCAGAGTTACCTTTAAAATAGTTATTTGATCGGACATTTTATATTCCTGCTTTAGCTGAATGCCAAATGTATTTTTCAGTAAGTTAATAACTTGCAGTGTGAACTTGTTATATACATATGAAGTGACATGTTATGTGCTACGTAGAATTGACTGCCAGGGCTAAAATTCTTGCATAGCTATCACACCATGTGAAATTTGGACTTACACCCAATTTTCTCTTATTCCTTTCAAGCGTTACCGGACACCTTCCAGATCCAGGTCAAGAGATCGATTCCGACGCAGTGAAACTCCTCCACATTGGAGGCAAGAAATGCAAAGAGCTCAGAGAATGAGAGTATCTAGTGGAGAAAGATGGATAAAAGGGGACAAGTAAGATTATTTCTTTCTGGAATATATGCACTGAAATTTTTTTACATATTTCATGTAATACCTGTCATCTTAGATTTTCTGTTATGGTTACTTCCTGGGGAAAAAAAAAAACCCAGGGCGCTGAGTTGGTTATCCCAGTATTTGTGCCCGATTTTTAGTCATGCCACTGTAAATTTATACTTATTGATATAGATGACCTAATGTGATTTAAGTTTCAGTTGCGAAGCTGTCTTGCTTCTGATTTAATTTTTCAGAGTGGAGGGGATTCAAAATATTTAAAAAAAATGTATCTTTTTCTCTCCAAGGAGTGAAATACATGAAAACAGGAAAGATAATCAAAAAAGCCCAGGAAGAGGAAAAGAGAGAAAAATATCAGACCACAGACATGTTTCTGAAAGCCCAAGCAGAAGAGGGGAAAGAGAGAAGAAAAAAGATCACAAATCCAGCAGTAAAGACAGGGAGACAAGAAGGAATTCAGAAAAAGATGACAAGCATAACAAAAGCAAGGCCAAGAAAAGAGCTAAATCTAGAAGCCATAGTAAAAGCCGGGAGAAATCAAAAAGTAAAGAAAGAGACTCTAAGTACAGTAGACATGATGAAAAGAGAATAAGATCAAGAAGCAAAGAGAGAGACCATGAGAAAGGTAGAGAAAAAGAAAAACGCTATGATTCTAGAGGGAGGGATAAAGAAAGAAGTAGAAGCAAGGAGAGAAGTAAAAGGGCAGGCTCACGAAGTAATGAACAAGACCATAGGAAGAGTAAAGAAAGGGAGAAACGCAGGTCAAGAAGCAGAGACCGTGAGCATACTAGAGGAAAACATAGTTCCAGCAGTAGAACAAGGGATCGCAGCAGAAGCCGAGATAGGGGTAGGAGAGGAAGATCAAGAAGCAGAGACAGAGATCGCAGCAGAAGTAAAGACTACTCAAGGAATAGAGATAGAGAAACAAGAAGAAGAGGAAGATCAAGAAGCAGAGAAAGAAGAGGTACACCAGATAGATACAGAGGAAGAGAAAATAGGAGGAGGAGAGAATCAAGGAGCTCAGAGAGGGAAGAAAGTCAAAGCAGAAACAGGGACAGGTACTCAAATAGAGAAAGTAGAAGCTCATATAAGAGGAACGATTCTGAAAGCCAAAGGAGGAGGCGTTCAAAAAGCCGTGAAAGTAGCAGTCCTGAATCCAGTAAAGATAAGAAGTCTAATAGAGATCAGGATAGAAGTCCAGACTCAAAAAAGAGAGCAAGTAGCAAAGAGAGAGAATCAAAAATACCTTATTCACGCAGCAGTAAAGAAAAGGAAAAGACCAGATCCTCAGCAGAAAAAGAAATAAACCAAAAATCAAAGAGTCAGGAAAGAGATCATGCCCCTAGTAAGGATAAAAAGTCTGACCACGAAACAAGTCCTGGAACAGATGACGACAGGCATGGATGAGTGTGTGGACTTAATGTTTCCATTGTCTCAGAGTTTTAGAGACATTTTGGGGAACGCCTTTTTTTAAGATGTGGACTTCAGTTTGGTCTTTTGATAATCTAAAACCTGGATCATTTGTACTGCTAAAGTTTTAATAAACTTGAAATGAAAAATGAATTACGTGTGTAATACAGTGTGCTGTGTTTTAAATATTTCATTGGTTTATGTATCCTTTTTGTGTGGTGGCAGCTAGAAAGTTAACTTCTATGCTGCAATTATTTTTTACCTGATGAACTTAGTTTAGGGCAGTGGCTGCCTGTGAAGATGCTTATCCATATGTGGGGAAGAAAGCTGCAAGTATGCTATATGTCATCTTAAAGCTAGGAGGATGTTGCAAGGTGCTCATCACTGCTGTTGCTACATCTGTATTTCAGTAGGTATAAATCCTAAGGAAAACAGTTTATAGAGGAAAACTACATTGTTGGGTTGGGGGTTTTTTTGAATCATGAAGTGAACTAATTTACTGAAATCTTCACTGTATTTCTGTCATTGTCATCTGTGCTTGGGAGTTATTTCTTTGTCCTAAACAAAAAAAAATAATTAAGTGCTTATCAATGTAATTACTTTCTCTGTAACCTCCTCTCTCTGTTCCGTGCTTCTGTGTTTGTGTGCTGCAGAAAATTCAGCTTGGATGGTCCAGACTAACCCTGCCTCAGTTGCTAATTAATGAATGCACAGAGATGAAGCAGATTGCCAGAATTCACAGTGGGTGTCAGAATAAGGAACAAGGAAATCCTTGCTACTCTTGCTGCTTCTTCACAGCCTATGAGAAGGCTACTGCAGTTCTCCAGTACTGGAGCTTGGGGTAGTTGGAGCAGAATTTCAAATGGTGTTTAAGACAGGCTCTTAATTTTTTTAAAACAAGAATTTGCTTTCCTCCCCACATCCCCTCATTCTGAAGACTCTACTTTCATTTCCTCCTCATTCCCTACTACATATATGTCTTCCTCAAACCAATTCCCTCCCTTTTCTGCTTTTCTTTCCTGCCTCTAGGATCCACCTATTTCTTTCTCACCTCCACATCTTCATATGAAAGAGGAGGAGGTTGGATTGTGTTGCTACAGGAGTGCCCACATTCATCAACTAAGAGCAGCTGGCATGTGGTAGTGGTCTGAGAAGGAGGATAGATTGGGTACAAACCCCAGCGCTTCTTTCAGTCCTTTCAACTAGTCATGCTGAAGGTTGGCAAGTCTTGAAATCTTCAGGAGAAGTGATGAGCATTAATGTAAAGCTGCGTTGAAGCAAAACAATGCTTAAAAAATTGATTTTGTTTTGGCAGATCTTTGAGTATATGGCATAACTTGTTCTTCCTGTCTTTGTTAGGAGTTGGCATTTTTGCTGTATAACCCACTTTGTGATCAGTGCATGTGTATAGCAGATTAGCAGAATTGCTGAAACTTGGCTTGTTGTGATCCAGGCAGTTGTTGTTCTAAAGGAAAACAAATGGTTCTGTTTTGAAAGCAAAAGGAAATCCAGGTTTGTGAACCGCATAAGCAACCTTTTCAAGGGAAGAAAACTAGAAGTGTATAGTGTTACTTTTTGGCAGAATACTTAAGTGGAGCTGCGTTGGCTATCAACTTTTTCCTGTGTTTCAGTATGAATTTCACATTGCAGTGGTTGTTTTACACAGAATGTGTAAAAATGTTTCCGAGGCCCACACGTGGGTGGAGAATACAGTTATTAGTTAAAACCACTTACAGTGGTGACCCAAAGAACTGTATAGTAGGCCTGTTCATTGTGAAGCTACTCTGAACTCTGTATGGAGAAGATGTAGTCCTGTTTTGGGGGACTCTAGTAAGGAAAAGGAAGTTAGGCTTAAGAGAACTGTATGGCAGCTTGGACAGAGACTTATTTGGTGCATTTATTTGGTGCTATCCATGCCATGTGCTTCAGAGTCTCATTTAAAAGCTCTTTGTTGCAGTGTTCTTTCATCATTTTTATGGAGCTGACCCACAAGCAAAGTGTTGCTGAAGAAGTACATTTGCGCTAATATTCTTGCCAATACCACTGAAGCTCATATAAGCATGCAAACAAGTGCAAAATCCTTGAACTGTGTTGACTACTGCAGAAGAGGGGAAAAAAGCAGCAATAAGGCAATCCATAGGAATTTTTACAAAATAAGTTGCAAAGTCTTTAATTCAAAAATCTTAAAATGGAGATTATATCGAATAATAATTTACAGTTGTGTATAGTTACTTCAGAAGATGCACTTGTATGCCCTTTCATATTGACTGCTTTGTTACAGTTCTGAAAAGTATTTGTACAAATGGAGCTCTAAATAATTTCATAGTTTATTAAAATTCATCTGAGTTGGTGTCACAAAGCTGATTTTCTTGGGGTTTAATGTACTTCTTGAGAAGTTGGTTATTTTTAATTGCACGCAGTGGGATACACTTGATCTCTTGATGGTGCATGCCTTTGCCTGTGTCATACTTAGTGCTGAATTGGTTTAGTGCTGATCACTGTTTAAACTGAAACACAACAAGTGAACTTGTGTTTCCCTCCCTTGTAAGAGGGAGGATTTACCAGATTTGTGCATTTTCTTGGAAACTGACAATGCTGATAAAAATTCGGTGGGACTGAAGCACAATCCCATAGACATCCCAAGCATCAGTGAGCTCTTGCCTTGTGAGGCAGTGACTGCTGCTCTTGCTGTCCAGGAACTGTTTCTTCCCTCTTTGGCAGAGCTTTCCTGTTCCCAGCTTCACAGTAACCGCCTTGTGCTGTAGCCACAGTGTGGCTCAAAGCCATGTTTGGCAGCTGTGTCACAGCTTGTTGGCTTTTGGCTTAGAGAACTGGACTGGAAGCATATTTAAAAGCAATACTTGTATGTGTACCAGAGGTAATCAGAATAATGCTTATGGTTGTTCCTTGCAAATGTGGAAAATACCGCATTGAGAGGACAGTTTTTTCTGTCAGTACTCTGGAACTGACCTGTTTTTTTAGCAACAGAGTTGCTTTGTGGGGTTGTGTGTGCGTGTGAACTTAACCTGTAGGATACCAGTGACAAAATTGATCTTCGTGCTGCTGGAGTCAATGTGATAGAAATGTAAAGAACTGTTACTTGCGCTTTCCTTCTTTTGCTGAAAATAATACTTTCCCATATGTAGTTTTTAATGAAATTATTTAAGAAAATGCATATCAGAAGTCTGAACTTTTTGCACTTTGCAAAATTTGAGTTTGGTACAATTCCACAGTTGTCTAGCTTAAAACTTTAGCTTTCCATTTTGTTGCATGTGTACTTTTAGTACATATGTTAGACATTCCTACATATCCTATGCATATCTCTATAAAAAGTAGTCAGCGTATGGCTTTCGCCATAACTGCTAATGAAACAAATGGCTGGAAGGACTGAAAAGAAGTTAAGCCTATTTATTTACATTCAGTGGTAAGAGGAACTAGCTGATTGCTGGTTTCCTTCACCAGCGGAAAGAATTGTGGTTAATCAGAGAGGCAGTATTGTGCATGTAATATTTAGCAGAGTATTTGGAAACCTTGGTCTTTGGACAGTTTGTAATTTATAGGCAGGGAAGGTCCAGTTGTCAGTTGGGAGAATTAAGTAGTTGATATGGAATGTACAGCTTGTGTATAAAACACTTCTTAAATAAATGCCTTTTTGCATATTTGTTAATGTATTCCATATGTCTGCCATGTGTGCTTCTTGGAGTATTACTTAGCATCTTCTGTATTTAAAGCAGTACTCACTTCTGAGTCATATTGTGCAACGTTTGTGTGTAAATGTGTGTGTGTCAAATCTCCAGCCTTTTAAAGTGGTAGTACTGTCTGTACAGCTTTACAAAGTATGGTGATTTGACGTCTGGGCACTACCTCTTCAGTTAAACCACAGTCTGTTCATTTTTGCTGAAGATGTGAATAGTCAAATTGTTATTCCATGCTAAATTGGATGATAGCGTTGAGTTGTAGATGGAATTAGAATGTCTACTACAAGCCGTGTGTGTGAAGCAGTGGTAAGAAGTAGTGGTAAGATGGCTTACGTTCAGTTTGTGAGTGAAGGAACAATTTTGATCAAAAAGTCACCTACTGGCAGGCTGGCAACCTGGCTGTGCTGGCAGCAGTGCTTAGGAGAAAGCAACAAAGTACTTTTCCCATTCCCTACAGTCCTTTCAGAAACTTGTGTTAGATACACACAGTCTTACTGCAGACATTGTTTCCAAACAGAAAACTAGCAAGTAAACTCGCAAACAGAAAACTGTAACAAATAAAAGGTGCTCTCACCATTGATCTTACTGATACAGGCAGATGTTTTTAAACAGCTTACTCAATTTTATTATTTGTTCAGCAAGAAATTTCTTTTTAAGCCAAAGCATAAGCTTTGAATGAAGCCTGGAGGCCCAGCAATACTTCAGTACAGTGCAGATAAATTGATAGTTTACTTCTGGTTGTTACCTCTTCTAGAAAGTGAATCTACTGCTTTGTTCCATAATAAACTAGAGCAGTTACTGATACAGTTGCAAGCAGTGGCACTTGTATTGTTGAGCTGAAATTGAGTATAGGTGTTTTTTGGCAAACAGCGTGCCTTGTAACTTGCTCCAGCTGTTGGGCACTGATAGGTTTTGCAGGCACATATAACTTGTAAGGAGACGGTGGCTAGCTTCTTATTCCTTAGTAGATACTTCTGCAGTTATCAGATGTATTTCTGAAGAAGAAACAGAGTTTAAGTCTTGCTGTGTAATTAGCAACTACTGTACAATTATATGTATATGCTCTGATCATCTGTAATTGAAACCAATTCAGAAATACTTGTCCTATATACTGCTAAGCTTTACCAAAGAGTGTTCAATGTCTCCCTTTTCCACTATGCCACTGTACTAGTTGCTGGATCTGTATTTCCCAGGTATACTGGCAGTCTCATCTTCAATCCTGTCTCTGGTCTGCTCAGTAACTATTGCTTCTTCCAGTACATGTTGCTTTTAATCTTTCCCAGTTTTCCATTTAAATAGAAAAGGAGTCAGACAAGGTGCTACTCATTTAAGAGGAGCAGCTACTATTATGTTAAGGGAGATGTAACATTGAATTTTACTGGATCTGCAGTTCTGATGTTTAATATACTGGAGATGAGGAAACCTACAGAAAAAAAGTAGCATGCTGGTTTACGCAATACAGTCTCAACCAGCTATGAACAACTATGCTTTAAGACTGCTTTCTAGAGATTAACAAATTGAAGGGTGGGTTTGAATCATTTATATATCCACTTGGGTATCTAGTTCTTGCCATCAAAGACCGTGATGCACCAAAACTAGGAAAAGCTTAAATTATAATGGTGGCAGGGCAGGAATGTAAAGGGAAAGACTATGTAGATTACAACTTTAACGAAGCCTATAGAGCAGCTTATTTTAAATAGAAAGGAATTCCTTTAAAATAATTCCAAAGATGACATCTCATATGGTCTTGTCGCATCATTGGTGTTCAACTCCCTCTTAGTCTTAGCTGTCAGAGATGAGGGTTCTTGATTTTGTGTTACTGCTGTTTTGGGGGTTTAAGAGCTATTTGTAGGTAGCAGATTTTCTTTCTCTCAAAGATGCAGTGCCAGAACAGGGAGGAAGATTGCAAACTAGCTGTAGCACTCTTCCATTCAAGAGGTGCCCGAAAGGTATAGGTTAATAACAGGCATCTGAAAAAAAATGCCTATTGAAACAGAGCAAAGAATTTGTTCTAACATGACCAGTGAGCTTTGGGGAAAATAAATAAATAAAAATTCTTTGTTTTTCAGGAGTACCCAGCCAGTCTGTACTGGGACATGAAAGTGTCCACCCTTAGCAGTCCCAACTCTTGGAGCACCAACTCTTCTGTTTGTAGGTAGTTTTGTTTCCAGGTATGTGTCTTCTTCAAACTTCCTCAGAGCCAAGCAGTGGCAAAGGCTGCCATGTTAAAAAGAACATGAACAGAAGTAACAACTCCAGCTTGGAACACTACTCCCTTAGCAGAGGAGGCATTTTAGAAAGCTCCTCTCTTAGTTTCCTAGATAGGAGTTTTATTAGATCCATGATGAAAGCACTGTCTTACAAGGGTACCACAGCCACAGGTACCAGTTGTTCCTGTTGGGAGAATACCATCTTAGACCCTGGAGTCCTGCATGTTTAAACTTCAGTTGCTGCTCCACTTCCAGAGTTGGGTGACAGGTTTGGAAAAGATGCAGTTTGATTTTGAGATCTGTTTCAGTCCCTCCAAGGGTTGCCTTGCACTTCTAAGGTCTTGGCCTTGTAGTAAGGCCAACACCCATTATGTTTCTCATCTGCTACAACTTCCTAAAGTAGCAGACCATCTGACAGGGTGCTTTGTTGGGCAAAAACAGTAATTGAAGTTTACCAGTACAATAATTTCTCAAATAATATTCTGATTTTCTAGCTATTAATTAAAACTTAACCTAGCACTGAAGTCCACCACCATCTATGCATCTTTTAAATACCTCTGAGGATAGTGACTCAACTCCAACTATTAACTAATACAAGTAGTGATGCTAGGCATTAGATCAGAGGTACCTCTCAATTAGATTATTCCAGGAATTTTCCTTATCAGCTGCAGTTGATCTCCATGTATTTTGCTGTCATCTTTAAATGGTAGCCGAAAAGGACCTCTGATGGATGGTCAGCTAGACCAACCTCCTGCCGTACATGGGACATCTTTAAAGCCTTCACAAGCTTCACCTCCTGGTGAAGCAGGCTTTAGTGACTACTCAGCCTGATGTACCATGTCACAGCTTGTTGTATCAGTCACCTGACTCTGCTGAAAAGAGTTTGGCTCTTTAAGGAGTCTTTTCATTGCCAGACTGATTCTCATCTATTTGCTGGATAGCTTCCTTTTGCTTGCACAAGAAGCTGTTCTCTCAGCCTATTTCCTCTCTTTTCTTCCTGTCATCTTCAACATACCATAAACAAACCGATTTAGTCTTCTGTATTATTCCTGCAAGCAGCTTTCCAATTCTTGCTTTTCATGTAGGCGAACTGTAAAAGACAATGAAATGTTACTAAAATGGCTTTTCACTGAAAATTTTAGAACCTGGAGTATTTCTTCATGTTCTTAAAACCCTTTGAGGATTTTTTTTTTTTTTTTGCTGGTTTTTATAGAGGATTACTAACTAGAGCTTGTCATTTAAAGCAGGCACACAAAGCATGTGCATCTCAGACTTTGGAATAAAGTGATACCATTTTTCATGCTGGANGTTCTTAAAACCCTTTGAGGATTTTTTTTTTTTTTTGCTGGTTTTTATAGAGGATTACTAACTAGAGCTTGTCATTTAAAGCAGGCACACAAAGCATGTGCATCTCAGACTTTGGAATAAAGTGATACCATTTTTCATGCTGGATTTTTTTCCATGGTGAATTTGGGTAACTATATCAGTATTTAGCCAATGTGCTTTAAAAAAATACTTCACTCTAGGTATACTGAAAGGAAGAGTTGTATTCTGGTAGTTGATTTTGATATTTCTGCAGATGTTCACAATAAAAAGGGTATAAGCCCCATGGAAGCAGGCTGTAGACTTCAAATGCAGACATACATAATCTGCAGAACAGGGCATTTCTTGAAGCAGAGCAGGAAATCAGGCTGCAGTCCACCTTGGTTCTTGCTGCTGTAGAGGCAGACTAAAACACATTCAACTTGCCAGTTGCATGGTAGTGAGCACGTGCAAATATGCACTTGAGGATGCCTTTGGAGCGCTACCAAGCTCCGCAGGTTTCAGCACCACTTCTGTTGTAGTCAGTGCTTCTCAAGGCTCCAGCTTCTGTGATCAAAGGGCTTTAATAAAAGTTTTCATTCTTTCTGCTTGCTGAAAAAAGCTTGAAGTAGTAAAAGGAGCACTGGCTCTGCGAAGGGAAATAAACCTTTAGTTAGTGAATTAAGTAAGAAAAAATTTTAGAGACAGTTTCACAAGTTAATTGCCATGTCTCTTTTTTTAAAATATGTAATTTAAAAAATGCGTTACTCCAAGACTATTGGAGAGAACTGTGTCTCTTTTAGTTGATAGTTCAGCAATGTTAGCATTTTAGTTTAGATCAGGAGTTGTTGAAACAAGTCTCTTGGTTGTTCCTACTTACTGTGCTTTGGTTCACACTACAGAGTGATCACAATCTGGACCCTTTTGGATGAAACTTACGTAGGAATATGTGCTCCAAGCAGTGGCTAGAGCTATTCTAGGCAAAACCTCTGAAAAACACACATCAGGGGTATAAAGTTCTCAGCAGCAACTTCCTCACTTTACAAACAAGCCCCTTATGGGCCACACTAACTGACATGGGTACTGGGAGCCAGTCGGCTCCACCCAGCCATGTCCTGCTGTCCAAAAACCTAGCAGCAGCCCAGGCCACAGCAGGATGGACCAACCAAGACAATTCCTGGTGTGTGCTCACTCAGAGAAGAGCTCTTGTCCCTGTCATCAGACCGGGCTTTGAGGGGGCAACACAAGCTGTAACACTTCTGCACAATGCTCAGTCTCTGAGCAACCTTGGGGGCTCACGTGCATTTGGCAGGAGAAACATGGAGAATCCTCTTATCAACCATCCTTCCCCCTGACCCCTGAGTTGTTTTGTAATACTACACATATACACACTCCACCAATCTTGCAAGTTTGCTGGTTAAGAAGCCCAGGTCTTGGTCCCTCCTTAGAAGTGTGGAGAGAATAAAAATTAGATCCAGTAATGGCATTGAGTCAGTTACTCACTCTTTATCTCCAAAATGCTCGAGCTTTACAGAAAGCAGCTTCTCTCTGAGCATCATAGTCCAAGCCATCTTGTTTTTCCTGCTGCTTTTTTGCCCGCTTTTCAGCCTGATAAAAATAGGGGTGTAACAAAGCTTAGTATTTCTTTCACAACATATCTTTCCCTTAAAACTCAAGAGAATGGGCTTACAGGATTTCTGAAGTAATGTTTAGAGTTAGATGATACTTGTCAAATATCCCTCTCAACTTCTTTCCCCTGCCATACCCCACCATGAAAAAAGTAGACTGATTAGCTCAGTGACTGCTACTCTTTCCAGAAGATACGAAAGGAAAACAGTGATATGGTTGGAAAAAATGACATAATGATATAGGTCAGGATCTGTCATTGTTGATCTCTTTTTTTATTACCAGCCCTCTCAGGTCATCTTTCCTGACCAGCATGGGCCAAGTCAGCTTGGAAGAGGCTTCTGTTCCACTGCTCTGAGAGGAAGCTGATCCTCAGCTTCAGCACTTGCAATGCTTACGGGTAAAAACAAACAAACAACAGAATACACATATCACACCCACAGCGAACTGGCTTTCTCTCTCCCATCCAGGAAACCTAATCCTATGGCTTTAGAAGCTTGCTTCTTTCTGAAGGCATTGACAGGTTACAGCTCTTCTGTTAACCATTTGCTGGATCTGACATTTCTGTACTTCCATACTGGCATCACGTTGTCTTTGTTTCTTGTCTTTTTCCTTTTCCAGGTAAATGTGGTAATTTTCCATTATTTTATTATATTCTTTTTTACTCTCTGCTTTTTCTTCTTTCTCCTTTTCCGCTTTCATCTTCATCTGTATTTTACAAAACATACAAACAATGATAGCCAAGGAGCTAGCCAAGAAGCCTGCTAAGCTAGAATTTGTATCTTTTAGCAGCAGCAGCCCCATATCAGTGCTCTGATGAGCATGGTCACTGAGGCTGGCCAGCATCCAAGCCCAGGGCTTTCAGCAGCTGTGGCAGATATGCACCCAACAGAGAAGTGGGAGAGGGAGAGAGAAGGCCAGGAAAGATGTCAGTGGCCCTGATGGAGCATGCTGATGCAGGCACCAGAGCCACCAGATGTAATCTGGGCCAGGCTCCTCAGCTGCAGTGCAGTCTGGAAAAATGTCTACACAAATTGCCAACAATTCTGAAGCCTTCCAACTCCTAACTTTTGAGAGAGGATCATCACATCCACTGCTTCCACCTTTCTGTAAGAAGTTAGTTCTGAAACCAGAGATGGTAAATCTGAGAGACAGCTGGTAAGTGAGAACCTGAATGTGCCTCTCACTTGTTTTTCTAGAATCAATGCTGTTTCCAAAAGGTATTCAGAAGTACAAGACAGAAAAAGGAGTAAGTACAGGCTAGGTTTCTTACCACAGTGGTTCTGTGTTCAGCAATAGCTTCAGTGGCAGCCTTTTGTTTTGCTTCTTTCTCCTTGTTTTTTATTTGGTATTCATCTTATACTGCTGCAGCTCCTTTAGCAAGATAATCATCTTCAACCTTAAATGCCTCATTTATCTCTGCAGTTAGTTGTTGAAGAGCTTTGTCCTTATGCATCTGGATTACCCTGCAGAAGAACATGAGCTACTGTAACATACCAGGATATCTGTTCAGTTTACCTGGGGCCCTGCTCCTACCAAAGCCAGCAATCCCACCCCCAACAGCACCAATTACTACTGGAACTGGTAGTCATTGTTTTTCTGTACTTTCTACTTCTTTCTCAAGTGTTAATTACAGAAAGATTTCCTGCATCACAAAGTTTCAATTTCACTGATACAAAATTGAGTAACATTTGTAACAAAGTAAAACTGCTACTTTGAATCTTAATGCTGAAAACTGTAGCCCTAGACCTACCTATTAGTCTCAGCAACTTTTTCTCTTGTCAGATCAGCCATCGTTTTTTTCTTTAATATAAGCCTCAATCCAGTCATCTTCGTTGTCTTCTTTTTGTTTCTCTTCAGCTTTAATGGTTTTCTTTTCAGCTACATGCTCCTGTTTACATAGAAAACAACCTTTATGTAGAATGAGATTTTGAAAACATGAAATGGGGAAAAAAAATCTAGCAAAGACTTCAGGCCTGACCTATAGTGAGAGTTCTTTGGTTGTAGCAGTGGTGATGCTATAGAAAATAGAAACCCAAGGGTGGAGGAGCATTCTCATGACCTACTCACCACAAATTACCACAAAAGTAAAATTAGTATGTGGTTGTAGTCCCATGGCACAGTATCTGTAAGTTATATTATTTCCTCTACTTCCCCACTGGCTCCAACTGTACTGCTCCCATCCTGCGCATCAGTCACAGCACAGACTCTGAAGGGCTCAAACATTAGGAGTCTGTAGAACCACTAAACTAAAGCACAAGGCATTTTGTAATCCTGCAGAAATGGCAGTTATAAGTATATACAGATTTTATTGTGTGTTAAAAGTTGGGAACAAATGAGGTAAAAGTTGTGTAAGTGGGGCGAGAAGAGCATGGGATGGGAGGGGGAAGCAAGTATGTTTTCAGTGGGAATTGTCTCCTCTTACTCTCTCACATGCCAGTGAATCATCACAGTACCTCCACTTCTCCTTGCTCAAGCAGGCATGGGGAGGGAAATACTGGGTGTGGTAAGGATGTCTTGACAGATTTTTCTAAACATCTCCAGTCATAAAGGGAAAGACAACTTGAAAAGATACTATGTTCAGTCTCAGGCTATTCCCTCTTCCCAACAAAGAAAAATGGCCTTAAAGAATGAGTACATGGAACCTAAATTCAGGTCTCAAGTGAAGGACAATCTCCTTGATATCTATAGCAGATTTTTTCCATTTTAGATTAGTCAAAGCCTAGGTGCCATAATACAACTTCCAAGAGGCCTTTCTCAAAAGGCACAGGGGAAAGACACAGCCTGCAGCTGGCAGGGTAGGCTTATGATCCACTGCTACTGAAGCTGTAAGCAAACCTCCTCTTGACAGGAGGCCCATTTTTTTGTGGGCCCAATGCAACAGCTTCACTCCAGGCAGCCAAGGTGAAACAAGCATTTTAAACTCTGACTTCCCGTTACTTATGTGATTCTGCTTCCGGTGCTCAACTTTTTGTTTCTCTTCCTTTTCTCTGTCTTTCTGAATTTCCAATTGGTACAATTGGCTCGATAACTGTATTTGTTCCCCTTCTCTTTTGTCTTCTAGCTTGGCCAGATCTGCCTGATGTTTACGCTCCTTTATTCTGAATAGGGGAAAAAAAAGTGGAATGAATGTGCTAGGGACCGCACAAAGTAATGAACAGGTGTGGATTCTGTGCAGCTACAGGTATGTTTAACAGTAAACCTTAGTATTTTGAAGTGAAAGTAGAATGTCAGAGATCAAAAATAGAACCACAGTTTTTCAAAGGCAGCTGCAAGTCCTTCGGCTAAAGGTCAGTCCTGGTGCAAGGGAGCTGGTTAAGCCCATACTAGCAAAACCAAGTATGACCAGCATAGTGACTCAAATATTAGATTTAATTTGGTTTGCCCGTTTTAATTGTCAGCCGACTCACTGCCACAAGCCGGGCCATTGCTAGCTAGCTGATTTCCAAGCAGTGCCACCGCACTGTGCAAGGAGTGGCCATGGTTATCAGCCGTGCTAGTAGGATCTGTGAGTCATTCCGCGCAGGGGGCATCGGCAATAAGGAATTTTGCCTTAGACAAACAAGCCACTTGCTCTCATTGCCAGAATACAGACAGTCTTGCTTAACTTACTGGGACTGCCCCTGAAAGCAAGAGACGTCTGTGAAGCTGGAAAACGGAGTTAAGGAGGAACGAGGGGGTGATGAGAAGTGACGAGTTTTCAGCCTGACGACGGAGCGATGCTCATCAAACAATAGTTTACGAGCAATCAGTCACTCGCTCCCGCCCCGTCTGGTGCAGGGTCGTCTAAGCCGCGTTGGCGCCAAAGCGCTCTCCGCCTGTGCTGTGTGCCCCCCGCCGCCGGCGGTGCAGGCGGGCTCCGGCAGCACGGAGCTGGTCACGGGGAGATGCTGAAGCCCAGCCGCGCTCCCCTCTGCACCCCGCCGGACTCACTGTGCCAGCTGCCCCTGAGCCACCGCCCGCGCTCCACCTCTGCCTCCCGCCGAGCAGCGTCCGGCCCGTCGCGGTGCATCCTCGGCTTTTCTCCGCTGTGGGCCAGCCCAGTGCCCGACTCTCCGGGAAGCGGCGGCTCCTGCTGAGAGAGAGCCGTATCCCTACCGACAGCCCGGTGTTCCGGGGAGTCGGGGCTCTTTCTTCCGTCCCCAAAGAGGGAACAAATACAGCGGCCACCACCCTCCCCCAGCTCCGTGCCCGAGCCGCCCTGCCCGATGCAGAAGAGAGCAGCGTTACCTCACAGCACGAACAGCGGCGGGGACCGTGCCGCAGCTCGCACAGCCGCACAGCGCCCCGCCCCGCCCGGGAGCTGCCGGCCCGCGCCAACTGCTCCTTGAGGCAGGAAGGTTCCGTTCGGCCTGAGGGGCTTCTCTCCCTTCCTCTCTTTTCCCCTGGTCGGGCAGAAAAGCCGGCCCGAGAAGCTGCGGTCACCGCGGAGGCCCCGGCGCGACGCGACCTGTCCCGTCCCGGAGCCGCCCTCGTCCGCAACCGGTGCATGAAACACCCGTTTCTTAGTACGAGCCCGTACCCGGTAAGAAGCTGGAGCGCCCCGCTCTGCCTCCGCCTTTCCGCCCCGAGCTCGGCGGGCTTTCTTCCCTCCGGGTTGCCTCGGCTCTGTGAGGCCGGTGGTGCGGTGCTTTGGCTGGAGCTGTGGGCTGCCGCTCCCGCACGTAACTGGATGGAGATCCAGTTAGGCCTGCCTGTAGCTGCGTGTTGGAGACTTGCCTTTATCTGTTATCTGGACTCAGAAAGTAGCCCCTGGGCACTGTTTTCCCTGAGGAAAACCCCTGGCGCCCCGGGGAGCTGGATGAGGGGATCTGTCCTCCCCCGCCTTCAACAAGTTCCTTCCTTGCCCTGCCTGGAAGAGACTCCTCGAGGGAGGAGGTGGCTGCTGCTCTGGGGAAGGAGTACATTCCTCTTACATCCAGATGTTTTACACTGCAGGGGAGGCAAAACTAGCTTTGCTTGGCCCTCAGCCTGCAGGAGGGACCTCACTCGGGATAGCCTCATATCTTGCTCAAAGTCCTGTGCTTCCCTCAAAGCCTGTTGCTACTGAAGCCAGGCTCACAAAAGACCTGTTTCCAAGCTGAAATATTGTCAAGCATCTTTTGTGATTAAAACTAGTTTGGGGTTTGTATTTTTTGTTGTTTGTTTTGTTTTGTTTTCCCTAAAACTTGCATACTTTTCTAGTTTGTCCAGCAGAGACAGGCAGCTGGAGGGCTGGGACAGAGCTTTCTGTGCAACAAACCAAAGCTTCAGGTTTCTTGGGTTTTGTTTCCAGTGAAACCCAGAACGGGGAATACCCTATTCAGACTCCAGGTCAATACAGGAAACCTTAGCGCCATCACAGGGCTGGAACAGGATGGTAAAATTTTGGCAAAGCAACTAAGCTTAAGGAGTGAGATGTGTGAGTGACTTGGGTGTTGGAGAGTAAATCAGCTGAGGGATCTGAGAAGCAATTTCAGATCAGATCTATTTGCTGCAGCTTGAATCATTGTTAGTCTATTTAAGGAACAGTACAATGATGTTGTCTCCCGTTGCCCTGTTCATTTTGTAGCAGCTATTGAGAGTTACATTAGGACCTATATTTGCTTCCTAGGTGACCTTTTAAGGGCTGTGATCAAATCACATTCTATTTTCATAGAATATAACTCATTTATAGTGGAACATTTGTTTTACAGAGGTAGTTGCAAAATTCTATAAAGCCTGCAGTACTATTCTGACTTTCACGTGTATAAGGTTGTTTTTCTTCCTCTGTTGATTGTGTAAAGTATGGGGAATACTTAACTGGAAGTAAGCTAGTGAAAAACGTGACCTTTTGCACTGGGAATTTGTATCGCAGGCCTGAAAAACCTGGAACAGTGAATGTTTAGAACAGTGAATAATAACAATATAACAGTAATAGTGAGGTTTTGTCTGGAATGGGTTACATGGATCATCCATTACACAGAATGCGTTCCTGCCTCCAGTTTTATAAACTAACTTTTATTTTTGAGAATATGACCAGTTCTCAGGCAATTTTTTTGTTTGGTTTTCAAATGGACTTTGTGCTTCACAGTATATAATGGATGTAGTTAAACTCTGCCTGTAAGGTTCAAAAAGATACATTTTTTTTTTTAACCTCATGAAGACTGCTTCTGCCCTTCCCTGCTAGATAGTCTCTGTATTACTTCATGTTTTTAGCTTCTTGTGCAGTGGTACATCTACAAAGTTACTGGGCCCCAGCACCATCCTGTGCTTGAAAACCATTTGATCCTTCTTTTTCTCTGGAAAATGGCCTGCGTCCAAGTCCTCTTACATCTTCAGATGCTTTGAGAAGAGGATAAAGATGATGTGTAGTCTTGGCCTCTGATTCGATTACTTGCTTCGCATAGCTCTGAAATTCCTGCTCTTTACAAAGAGCAATAAACTCTGTCTGAGCATCGTAGTCCAAGTCTGCTTGCTTTTCCTGCTGTTTTCTTGCCTGCTTTTCAGCCTGATGAAGAAAAGGGAATAACAAACCTTAATATCTCTTTCACAACGTAACTATCCCTTAAAACTTATTAGGAGATCTGTGGTGATGTTGGTTGATACTTGTCATATGTAATCTTTCCCCACTCTTCCCCCCTGCCGTACGCCCTCAAAAATGGTACATTAGATAGCTGAGTCAACATCAGCATTAGCTGTTGCTCTTTGGTGACCTGCCCAGAAAACACAAGAGGGCAGGAGTGGTACATAATGGCACAGTGCAGGAAGTGATCCCTCACTGCCAACCAGCCTTGACTTGCAGCACTGCTCTGAGAGGAGGCTACTCTGTGTATGCAGAGTAGAAATGATTTCAGAAATTATTTAAGAAAACCAAAACCACACACACCCCAAACAAAAGACAGTGAGCTTCCTCTCAGGTAGGAGCTAGTGCTGTTGGCTGAGATGCATGTTTCTTTCAGTTTACCATTTGCTGGATCTGAAATTTCTGTACTTCCATACTGGCATCACGTTGTCTTTGTTTCTTGTCTTTTTCCTTTTCCAGGTAAATGTGGTAATTTTCCATTATTTTATTATATTCTTTTTTACTCTCTGCTTTTTCTTCTTTCTCCTTTTCCCATTTCATCTTCATCTGTATTTTACAAAACATACAAACAATGATAGTCAAGGAGCTAGCCAAGAAGCCTGCTAAGCTAGAATTTGTATCTTTTAGCAGCAGCAGCCCCATATCAGTGCTCTGATGAGCATGGTCACTGAGGCTGGCCAGCATCCAAGCCCAGGGCTTTCAGCAGCTGTGGCAGATATGCACCCAACAGAGAAGTGGGAGAGGGAGAGAGAAGGCCAGGAAAGATGTCAGTGGCCCTGATGGAGCATGCTGATGCAGGCACCAGAGCCACCAGNATGCACCCAAAAGTGGGAGAGGGAGAGAGAAGGCCAGGAAAGATGTCAGTGGCCCTGATGGAGCATGCTGATGCAGGCACCAGAGCCACCAGATGGGATCTGAGCCAGGCTCCTTGGTTGAGGTAAAGCAGGAATAAGAGCAGACCGGGTTTCTTACCGCAGTGGCTCTGTATTCAGCAATAGATTCAATTGCAGCCTTTTGCTTTGCCTCTTTCTCTTTGCGTTTTTTTTCTTCTTCAGCTTCTTTTTTTGCAATGTCTCTAGCAAGACGACTGTCTTCCTTCTTTAATGCCTCAGCCATTTGTAAAGCTAATTGTTTAACGATTTTGTCCTGACGTTCCTGCACTTGTCTGCAGAAGAATATGAGCTACCATAACATACCAGGATACACACCTGGGCCTACCTAAAGCACTACTGCTTCTAGTTTTCTCTCGTCTTGCCACACACCCACCCAACTCCTCAATCTTCTGTGTTCCTCCTGTTTGTTTTTAATTGTCTGCTATAATAAATGTTCTCTGTATTCTTGTAACACTAGCTTTCTTTTGCAGTAATGAGTTGGATCATGCGGTGAGGAGTCTGCCTAGCATTTTGCCATGAGGAGAGAAATGTTGGGTCTATTGGCCCAAAATGAGGAAAAAAAGAAAGTCTTAGATCATCTCAATGGTATCATCATGCTGTCCCTATGTTGATAAACCACCCTCCCTTAATAATAACCCAATGTAATTAATACAGGTGCCTAGTTAAGGATTCTTAATTATTTTTCATGATCTGGTTCAGGGAAATACAGCTTATGCCCAAAAATACTTTTGCTGAGGATTTTAATTGTCTTTAATTGTTGAGGAGGTGGAGGCTTGGCAGATGATATGGAAAATCACTGCTTCCAATACACTGGTGTAGAGCTTTGCGCTTCTGTATGTCTTTGTACTTTGAAGGGTGGAAGGACTGCTTCCCCCCCCACACCTATTCCTAAGGAACCCGTGACAGAATTTCCTTTTCTCCCAAATTTCCTACCCTCTCTATCATAATTTAATTTTTAGAATAACTGTGGATTGTGTTATATCATCAGCCTGAAAGACTTGAAAATGGCTACAGTATAATTTTTAGTTAATTTGCAATTAATACTCCAGCTTTGTACCTACCTACGCAATTCAGCTTCTTTCTCTTTTGTCATCTTGGCAATAATCTGCTTTGCTTTAAAATGAGCTTTGTTCCGAGCATCATCTTCCATTTGTTTTTGTTTCTCTACTGCTTTGATTATTTTCTGGTCAGCTACATGTTCCTGCAGGGGCAAAACAGTCCTGATGTAACAGGAAAAGTTGAGAAAATCGAGGCCTGGGGTAACAACTTGAAAGAATCACTCCCAGATCTCCCTTTCTATGTTTGCTTCAAAGAAGAGAGGGAATAGTTTCTCAGTACCTTCATTTCTGCATCCCTGTTCATATATGAAGAGCAGATAGTAGATATGAGTAAGGAGAAGGGTAATTGAGCATTGACCAGCTGCTTCTCCAGCCCATTACACAAATTGCTATGCAATGCAGTGAGCATTATCCCTTGTTTCCATTCACACACATGAGAGAGAGGGATGTTGAGAGGAATGGGACTGTGCAATCCCCACCACTACATACAAGAGGCCTTTCTCAAAAGGTACAGAGGAAAGACACAGCCTGCAGCTGGCAGGGTAGGCTTATGATCCACGCTACTGAAGCTGTAAGCAAACCTCCTCTTGACAGGAGGCCCAATTTTTTGTGGGCCCAATGCAACAGCTTCACTCCAGGCAGCCAAGGTGAAACAAGCATTTTAAACTCTGACTTCCCGTTACTCACGTGATGCTGCCTCCGGCGCTCAACTTTTTGTTTCTCTTCCTTTTCTCTGTCTTTCTGAATTTCCAATTGGTACAATTGGCTCGATAACTGTATTTGTTCCCCTTCTCTTTTGTCTTCTAGCTTGGCCAGATCTGCCTGATGTTTGCGCTCCTTTATTCTGAATTGGGGAAAAAAAAAAAGTAGAATGAATGTGCTAGGGACTGCGCAAACTATGAACAGATGCAGATTCTGCATGACCATAGGTATCTTGCACTGAAGAATGTGATACTTTAAATCGAAGATGGGTGGAATATCAAAGGTGAAAAATGGCATCATTTTTTGTAATGGTAGCCCTAAATCCTTTGACCAGAAATGAGGTACATGGTGTGCTCACAGTTTGCAATCTTGTATCTGGATGACTCATTAGTACCATTGCATTCATAATATTCCAGCCTCTCTCTACAGCATCCTCAGTGACAAGATTTGTCCAGTAAGTCTTACTGAATCTATGTTTCTCTCCCTAGGCATGCAGGCAATAGCTTAAGATGGTAGTGTTCTATAGGAAGTTCTGCAAGGATTCATGTGTTGGACCTGAAATATGTAAGACCAGTCTTAGAACCTCTCCTCTGCCTCAGGGAATTTGACTCCTTCTGTCAGATCACCAGGGCCACGTGTCTATAAATACCCCTGGGGACTCCTTCATTAAGGTATCTGGAAGAGCCCCCCAGAAAGAATGGAGGTGTCAACGATGTGTCCTCTTGATGCATTCTCCGGACTCCAGTTATGGGCAAATGGAAAATCTGGTTTAGCCTTTTTTGGAACTGAAACTGAGTTAAAATACACTTTAGTGACAACTTTTGAGTAGTGATTTGTCTAAAACCTATTGAGGCCTGCTAGACTGCTTACATGTAAACTGTTGGCAAGTAAAAGTGCAATATCGAAGCTTTTCCCATTTGTGCAAGGCCCTTTGTGGCACTCTTGATTCAGTGAGTTTCTGCAAAAACTTTATATAATGTATTTGTGAGAAAAGTAAACAACTTAGGGTTACTTTTGATTATTACTTACTGTTCTAGCTGATCTCTGCGTAGTGCCTGTTCATTCATATAACGCTGACGTGCCTCTTCGTGATCCCTGAAATTAGCTTCTTTACATTCATGTTCCTTTTCTTCATCCTTCTTTTTGTTAGCATCTGACTTCAAATTTTTAAATTCAACTTGAGCATCTCTTTCCTTTAGGACCTTAGTAAGTAGAAGTGCACTCTGCAAGAGAACATTTAGAATAATTTGCATGTTCAGTGGTGTTTAAAGATGTTCAGTACAACTTGAATTTAAAAAGCTGTCAACACACATGAAACCCTTTAATTCTTTCATTCTGGTAGCTTAGGTAGGTTTTTGCACGATCAATAGCCTCCTTCCGTTTTGCTGCTTGGAACTTTGCTTCTTCCAAATCAATCAACTTTCTTTTTTCCTCTTCCTTTTCTTCACGTAATTTTCTGGCTTTTAGTTTCTGTTCTGCCATGCCCTGTATTGCAGATAAAATTACAAATCACATCTAAAGCCCATGGGTTAAAAATGTATAAACCATTCTGAAGGTGAGATACTCAATGTTTTTGGATTTTATTAATTTTGTGTTTTACCCTTGATAAAAAAGGTTGATATTAGAAGTTAAATATATTTAATTGTCTTTAGTTAAAATATTTGTATTTTAAAAGCAAATGTTAAACAAAGGGAGTGCAGCTAGAAATATTACAATGAGTGGCTTTGCATATATGAAAATGAATCCCCTTGTTTACAAATGTGTGTTGTACTTGCCATACTGGTATTGGGCCAGTCTTTTACAGCAGCTTTGGAACGTAAACGCATTTCTTCCCGTTCTTTCTTCTCAGCAAGGATGAGTGCAGCTTCTCTGGTTCTGCTGCCAAGGCTGTCCTGAAGCCTTTCCCATTCTGCTTTTGGCAATATAATTACCTGATGAAGATCTATTTCATTCGGAAGAAAACAGCCATCTAGAATGTCATTTTCTTCCAAATGGTGTGGTGCTGTGCAGAAGAAAAGATATTTAGGTTACTTGGTATCAGAAAATCCTATAGTCAGACCTGTATCAGGATTTGAATTCTTTTGTAGCAACGATATCAAGATATCCTTAGTATTAATTACTCTCCCCATCTCTGTACCCGAGAGCTAAGACAGGGTGTCTGTAGTCCAACTGCAGCTAGTGCATGCACTTGGGCTGTGGCACTGACTTAACTGTTGTATGTCCCCTTGTCTCTTTGTTTTGTGGTAACTTAGACTAGGTTTTGTGAAATGCCTTTCAAACCATCACCAGTATTTTTAAAGGAAATGGCACTCTATGGAGTAGCATCCTATTAGAAGTTCTTGTTCATCTGGTTTGCGTCAGGCTGACATGCTGCGTTTCAAATGTAAGGAGGCTTTCAGTGATACTGACATCAAAGTCTATTTTTCAGATGCACTTGGTAGTCAGTTTGCCCCATGATAGGGGCCAGGCCAGGTCTTCTCTCTCTGTTCAACGTGAAAGCAGCTAAAATTGTACAGTGACAAGGCTGCTCCCTGCAGGTACGGAGCTGCCAGGCGCCTAGCTCTTGAACCCCAGCTCTGGCTGACACTGTACCTCCTCCACTGGTTTCAGGGTAGGTCTTTCTAGTCAGCGCTTACGGAGAAACGGCCTGTCTTGCTGTCTGCATCTGGACAAGGGGGCAGGAACACCCCTGCAGCCTCACGGAGCCGTGTATAGCCGGCTGGGGCTACAGGCTCGGCAGTGTTCCCCCCCACCCCACTCGCGGTGCTGAGTTCCCGCAGGAGAGCCCCACTCACGGCCGAGCTGGGGCTGGTGCCGCCTCCCGCGGGGGAGCCGGGCCGCCGCCGCCGCCATGGCCCCGGGCTTCGCCGCGCCGCCTGTAGACGCGCGCTGTTGCCGGGCAACCCGGCGGCGGGGGAGTCACGTGATGGCGTGGGGTTGAGGCGCGCGGCCGCCGGGCCTCACGCGGGGGTGGGTCGGCGGCAGAGGGTCCGTTGTGGGGCGGTGACGGCTTGGCGCAGGCCCGCCGGCTCTGGCCCTTTCCCTCAGGGCTGTCGGTCTGCTACCCGGCTGCCCCAGCGCCCCGGCCAGCCCGGCCCCGCGCCGTGCCGGCTCAGTTCTACCCCTCGGCCGCGTGGTTGCGCCCAGGGCGGGCGGTTGATGTGACAGTGCGGCCTGCTGCCAGGGAGCTGGCCCGATAGACGCTGTGGGCTGGGGCGGCGGTGCGCATGTGGGAGGACTGGCCTGTAAGAGAACGGCGTTAAATTCCAGCCGAGTATCTCCTGCTCACAGGGTTTCCGTAGCCCGGAGGTGCGCTGCAGGTACTGAAGTTGCAGGACAACAGCAAGCAGACTTTGTGTGTTTGTTTTCCAGATTTGCAGATGTCAGTATGTCTTTATGTTGGCTGTTTTGATGTGCCATGTCATTGTTAAAAGGGCCGGCTACATCTGTTCAGTAGTAGGTTCCTTTTGAAATACCTGTGAAGGTGTTTTGCTAGGAAGATCTCAGTTTGGGTGTGTTGGCAAGTGCTGATGGAGAAACTTAAAACTGGTTAGTGAAACTGATGGTGCATGTGTACTGCAAGATTGGCTCTATGTTAGCAAATACGAGTTACAATGCAGCATGAGTTTAGATACTTACACATTATTCTAACTTAAAGGGGCTTGATAGTGAACTAGAACTTTGACCTTTACAGACTGTTTTTTAGCTTCAGCAAAACTTCCCATAGCTGTAGTGGCCATAAATAGTTTACTTTGTTTAGATATTTGTCCTCATTTTCTTGAAACAGATTTTTTTCTCTTCTGAGCACAAGTTCAGGGTAGGAATTCAGTACTTTTATTTATATAAATAATTGCCTTTTTTGTTTGTTTGTTTTGGAAACTGTTTTCTGACAGCAATGAAATTTCTGTTGGCTTTTGATTTTGACCATACAATCATAGATGAAAATAGCGATACCTGGATTGTGAAATGTGCTCCTGAGAAAAAGCTTCCTAATGGATTAAGAAACTCCTACCGACCAGGACATTGGACAGAATATATGGGCAGAGTCTTTGTCTACTTGGGAGACAGTGGCGTCAAAGAAGATGTGATGAAAAGAACTATGACAACAGTCCCTTTCACTGCAGGAATGGTAGATCTTCTGGGTTTTATTGGCGAGAACAAGGAGCTGTTTGACTGCATAATTGTTTCAGATTCTAATACAGTATTTATTGACTGGATTTTGAAAGCTGCTGACTTCCATAAGGTGTTTGATGAAGTGTTTGCAAACCCTGCAGCATTCAGCAGTACTGGCTACCTGACTGTGCAGGACTTCCACACTCACCATTGTGCAAAGTGCCCTAAAAACCTTTGCAAAAGGGAAGTTTTAAAAGAATTTCTAGATAAACAGTTGGAGCAAGGAGTAAGTTACACACAAGTTGTATATATAGGTGATGGTGGGAATGACTTATGTCCAGTAATGTTTTTGAAGAAGGGTGATATTGCTATGCCCAGGCAGGGCTATACCTTGGAGAAAAAAATTTCTCAATTGGCCCAAAATCTCAGTCCTGTGGAGTGTTCTGTTCTGGTTTGGTCTTCTGCTATTGACATTGTGTCTTACTTGAAACTGCTTATAAAGGAATAATTCAAATGATAAAAGGAAACTAATGCAATTATATTTAATCTTCCTCAGAGAAAAAACCCTGAATGCATATAAAAGCATAAAATTGTAACACTGGGCTGTTACCTGAACGTATCTTTCTAAACACAATATAAAATTTTATGTTTAATCTTGGCCATAGTGTGAAAGTGAAGTTAAAATGGCTTTCTGACATAGTACACTTTCCAGCATAAGTGGGAAAAGGGGCTTGCAAGAGGAACTGCCATTATTTTTAGTCTTCCCTCCTTTCCCCCCTCCAGGCCTTTACCAGCTAAGTAACTGACCTTTCCTGTCCCACATGCATAGGGGAAGAAGTAGGATTAGTGCACAAAAGAATTAAGTTCTTTACTTACAAAACATTTGGTGCCAGGAGCATGGTTCTGAAACTGTTGGCTTTTACATCTCTTTGATCAGGATAAATACTCAATTTTGTAAGTTATTTGGTATGCTTGTAATTTTGTTTGTTCTGAAGGTGCATTTATATTTTCAGTATACTAAATATTTTACCCAACAAAATTACTTTTTAATAATTTATCTTTTATTGTAAAGACAATTAAAAGTTACTGTCACTGACAAAATCAACACACCTCATTTATGTAATGTGTTCTGGCCTGTGTATCATCAGGCACCTGTTCTTTTAAAGTGTACAGCATACACCGTTGTAGGTGTCAGTCTTTGGATAATACCTTCATTTATTTTGTCAGTCAGACCCCTTTTCTTCTGGAGAGCAGTAGTGATGTTACTGCTGTGCTTAAAGAAGTCACTTTCCCATTCTCTTGCCTGCAGCCCTGACAGTGTGCTGCTGCCACTCCGTATAGAGCTAACACCAGTTTGAGCTGCTGTGCGGACACCTTTGAGACAGCTTGGTGCTTTTGTCTTGTCAGGCTTCTGCTGTAATGCACAGGCCCATAAATGGTGCACATGTGTATACATGTTTACATTGACTTTTTGCCTATACACTCTTGTCCATATAGTATAATCCTCTTTTAACTTTGTAACAGGATTGTTCTGCCTCAAAATAGTTTAAGGAATCATTTGTGAATATGCGGTCTTTCTGTTTATCACTCACAGTGAGATGAGTCTCAAGAGCTGGGCCATGTGTATAGAGATATTAAAAAAAGTCTCATTAAAGTTAAATAATGTATTGTCATGCCAAATGCTTTCCTTCTTACAGTCCCACAAGAGGTCCAAAATGATGATGTAGTCTGCTATTGAACTGATATCTGTTCTAGCTTAAATGCCCTAAGCTTATGTGCCTTAATAACTGAGAAATTAGTCCAACTTTTGCAGCACTTTGGTTGCAGATGTCTGAACTGTAGCTCAGCAGCCTGCAGTTGCTGTGGCTGTCTTCCGATTTTGTGTGCAGCTCTGTTCTTGTTTTCTTCCTGACATTTGATACTGGCATTACCTGCTTTTTCTCAGTTGAAGACTTTTAGAAGTTGTCTTGCCTGTTTTCAGGCTGACAGTGTATGTAAATTGAGATTTCCTATGAAATGTAAATGGTCCCGTTTTTAGCCCATCGCCTATTTCAATGGATTGTAGTTGTTTTGAACTGTCTGCTGTCTACTATGTCCAGATTAATATACTTGAGTTCTCAGGAGCATTGCTTTAGTGATGGATATTTGGAAGGTGCCAGAGATAATTGTATTGGAGATCTTATTCTGTTGTCATGTGCAAGGGCAGGAAGACAGCATCTGAAGAACTGGTGGGTCTGAAGTTGTGGCAGGTTTAAGCTGTCTGATTTCCAGGCCATACAAAAGAATGGTAATGGCTGTTGTATAGTACAGTTTTGTATGGTTACTTTTTTCTTTTAAGTTCTGTGTTTCCTTCATTCCAGATGTGCTGCTGAATGTTCCATGTCCTGTGTCTGTCTCTTCGTGCTTTTCAGAACTTGGTCATGAGACAGCTTGCTTTCAGTTTGTGCACAGATTTTAGTTACTTACTTAAAACATAACATAAAAACACACATAAAAAAACATAAAAAAATTATAAGTAATTATTCAGCTTTTTCACCCACTTCATGTTAACTGTTGTTCTTTTAGCTTTAAGTAACCTGCCTTGTAGTTTGTGTTGAGAGTGAGAAATTCATCTTCATGCTCAGAAAGGGGTGCTTTTTGTGGTTTTGATGGAAGAACCAATGCAAGAATTGAGAGTAGATTAAGCATTTTACTTGAAATACTAGCAATTATGATTTAATCACTTCAATAGAGGATTGAGCTGATGCTGTTTGCCGGACAAACTGCATGTTGGAGAAAGAAGAAATTCTTCAATTCCAGTAGGTAGGCCATTAAGCTGTTAATGTCAGGTCTTTTTGTTCCTCTTAATAGAAGAGAGAACTTTTCAGAAGTACTACAATTACCAGATTTTTCCACATTTGGGTATAAGGGAGGGGAGATGAGGATTTTCAAATGATGAAGCTGGTTTAAGCTGGTAACCCAGCAAAAAAAGAAAGGGAAAAGCTCCTTGAAGGGACACATGTGCCGTACAAAGTGTTGCTGACCACAAGACTTGCTGATTCAGCATGGTTAAATGGATGTACCCTCTGGGAGGGAGATGATTAGGTAAGGATGTTACGAAAATAAATGCATAAGGGAATGTGTATGTGTGTATGGGAAATGTTCTGTATGGTAACGGATCTGCTGTTGTACAATGGCTACTGTGAAGAATACATAGCCTAAGTCTTACATGCTGGTCCAAGGCCTGGGAGAAGTTCTTGCTTGTCCATGGGAAGTTGATGACGTGAAAAGTGCAAACCTGCAGCAAAATAAAGCTGTTGGCATAGGAATGCATAAACAGACTCAGGCCTATACAAGGGAATGCTCCAGAGAAAAAAATGGAATGAGTAGTTGAGCTAATGGACAGGCCTGGCTTGGAGGCAGCAGGGCTACTGGGAATTCCTGTTACACCACAGAACTCCAGTTTCCTGGGCTAACAGTGCATCAAGAGTGGTTGAAAAACAAAAGGCGAAGATGTGTGAAGGGTTTGTTGCTTTTTGTTTGGATCAGCTTGTTGATGTCTCTTGTTACTACAGAGAGGCCAAGGGCAAGTTTGAGTCCTGTTGGGCGATTAGCCTGTGAGGAAAGATTATAGAGAAGTATGTCCGTGTACACTTTTCAGTTCATGCTTCTGGTGGGTATTGCAGAGGAAGACAAAAATTACTCCTTTTAATCTGTGCTGAGCAGGAATTCTAATTTCTCCTTTCGGGTACTGCTGGCACTTAGCTAAAAATAACAGATATCCGCCTCCTTTTGGCAGGGGAAACTGCTGCTAGTCCTTTCAATTCAGGAGAGCTCTGCCAGGGTAGGGGGAACCCAGCTGCAGGATTCAAAGGATCCAAAATCTGCTGCAGGTGAAGGAGGGAGTACAGCTGCTTAAACCCAGAGGATACTGTGTTTCAAATACCTTTAAAAGGTCTCCTTTGCAGAAAGTGTTTTGCTAGCAGAGAAGAAAAAGAATTCTTAAATTGTGAAGTATTTTCAGAAGTGTTAAAAGCCAATATAACATTCTTCCTGAATAATTTACCTCTGGCTACGGTCTGTCAGCACAATGCTCCCAGCCAGGTTGAGGTGTTTGAGGAGAGCTCAGGTCACCCTCTGGAATCCTGCCCTCGTACAATGGGAGAGCCCCAGGAGCTTGCTGCCCTTCCCAGCATCTCTCTTCCAGTGCCCGGGACAGCGAGGCAGCTCCAGCTCCCTGTTCGTGGCAGCCCTCTTGTTTTATTGTGCGGCTCAGTCTCACCGAGCTGGCGGCGCTGCCCAGGCATCAGCCTCTGCCCCTAGTACGGCCGCGGCTTCTGCCCTCGTCGCAGTGGGCGCCATACTCGGCTGCGCTGGCAGCGGGGAGCCGCGGCTAGCAGTAGCGGTTCCGACCGGAGTTCCCCGGGGCGGGGCCCGCTGACCTGGCGGAGGGGTCCGCGGGACCGGGCCGCCGGACGGGACACCAAAATAGACTGTGCCGCTGCGGGCCCGCCGCCTCCCGCGGCTCTTCCAAAGATGGTCACGGGGCCATCGCGGCCGCGCTCCGCCCGGGAGTAAACGCCGCGCCGGGACTGTGCGGAGGGGCTTGGAGGAGCGGCTTTGTGGTCCGCGGGCGCGGCGAGGTCAAGCCCCGGGGAGCGCGGCAGGCGGCCCCGCTTCTGTGCGCGGGTCAGGGCGATGGCAGCGGCCGGCCAGGAGGACTACGTGTACCTCTACGAGGACTCCTCTCACCCCGCCGACTTCCTGGCGGCGTTCCGAACGTTTTACCTGGACGGGCTGTTCACCGACATCACCCTGCAGTGTGCCTCGGGGGTCATCTTCCACTGCCACAGAGCCGCCTTAGCAGCTTGCAGCAATTATTTTAAAGCCATGTTCACAGCCGATATGAAAGAGAAATCTAAAAAACAGATCAGACTTCCCGGGCTCAGCCATGCAGTACTGGAAGCTCTCATTAATTATGCATACACATCGCAGATCCAGATAACAAAGAGAAATGTCCAAAGCCTGCTCCAGGCAGCAGACCTCCTCCAGTTCCTGTCAGTAAAGAAAGCCTGTGAACAGTTTCTGGTGAGGCACTTAGATACTGACAACTGCATAGGGATGCACTCCTTTGCCGAATATCATGATTGCTTGGAGCTAGAGAAAGAGTCCAGGAGGATATTGTTATGGCAATTTGAAGAAGTGTGGACTCAGGAAGAGTTTCTGGATACTGGCAAGGAGAAGCTCTTTTATATTCTCTCCAGAGATAATCTCAATGTTTGGAAAGAAGAGGCAGCCATCGAAGCTGTCGTTAAGTGGATTGCTCACAATGTGGAAGAAAGACTTGAAGACATCTATGAACTGCTGAGCTGTATCAGGGTAGACTTAGATAATGTGTATTTGAGGTCAGTCTTAAGCCTACAAAAAAAATGCCGACTTAATGATACCAAGATAAGGTCACTCATATACAATGCCCTGAACCTCAATCCCAAAAGCCTTTCCAGAAGACCTACAGCAGCCATGTATGTGATCGGAGGATATTACTGGCATCCCTTATCAGAAGTGCATGTCTGGGATCCATTAACCAACACGTGGGTTCAGGGAACAGAGATGCCGGATCACACCAGAGAATGTTATGGGGTCACTAGCTTGGGGTCAGATATATATGTGACAGGAGGTTATAGAACAGAGAGCATCGAAGCTCTTGACACTGTGTGGATATATAATAGTGAGAGAGATGAGTGGACAGAAGGCTGCCCCATGCTCGATGCAAGGTATTACCACTGCACTGTTTCCTTGGCTGGCTGCATCTATGCGTTGGGTGGATACCAAAAGGGAGCTCCAGTGCAAGAAGCTGAGTTCTATGACCCTTTAAAAAAGAAATGGCTTCCCATTGCAAGCATGATCAAAGGTAGGTAGGCTGTTGTATGACGTCTGCCTCAAACGTCAGTCCTTCTGCATCTGCCACTTTTTAATGCCATGGGCACGTTTAGGGTTTGATATAAGTTCTAGTGATGTACGTGGAAATCTCCTGTTAATGCTGGTGGCCTTTGGTGCAGGTCTCTACTAGGTAAATAACTGCAAACATCCGAACACTGTGGGGTTGTGCTAGAACACTGCGGTGGAAAGGCAAATGGTAGTCTCAGTTTAATTTAGTCTTCTTTCAGAAGTGAAATTTCTGTACAAATTAAAAAGAAATCAGAAAACTACCAGGTATTAGAGTCTATTCAATAGTGTCTATAGAGACTGTTCAGTCTATATTAGACTATGTGGTCAAAGAGCAGCAGATTTTATTGTTTTAATATAAAACCAGATTACTAATATTTTATGTGCAATCATCTATAAAGGTGTCATCTTCATTTAAAACTTCTTCCATGCAGTTCCCTCATATTTCAGTGTATCATCTGTTCAGGATCCTCTGTTAATCTTGAGTATGAGGATAATTAAAAGCATTAATGCCCGTTTCTAGCAGCCAACATAATGATCTATTAAAAATGTATGAATTTGGATCACAGTCTAACTAAATGGTATAATTTGTTATAAACTTTATAAGCAATTATACCCTTATACATTTTTATAAATTAATGCAATTATTTACAATTAATTATATGGTTTTACTGTAAGTTGATGCAACATAGTATTTTTCTACATGTGAGAGTTTCTGGAGGTATCTATAACAAGAAAAAACACTTATGCTCCTATAACTTTCTTCATTATTTTTATATTTTCCACAGACATTGCTGTTATTCTGGGTCTATTTCCTTTAAATCCAGAAATAATAGGCTAGTACTGTGAGCAGTTAGACAGTCTGTGCAGTTGTTTTATCCCATTTTCTGTGTGAAACTTATGAGATGCTTAAAGCTCCCACACCGATTGCCTAATTTTGGTCCATTTTATCTTGCCAAATCCCTTGTTTTATTTTGTTTTGTTCTCCTAGAGACAGAGTTAACATGGCTCCATTCTGTTTGTACCCTTGTTTATACGATAGTATAACTAATAATACCATGAGAAAGATGAAAAGTATCAGAAAAGATATCCCAAGACACTGCATGATCTCAGCTCCCATGGTCTTCGTCTTTGCCATATCAGTGACTTTCACAAATCTCTGTAACTTGGTGAAATACTGAAAGCAATTCCGTATTCCAAACCTAGTGTGATGATCTGTCTTCAATTACTGCATAAAAATCCTGTGCAATGCTGCATGGGCTGTATTACGTGCAGTATATTTCCATTACTGCAGTTTTATTTAATTGCTCTTACACTGCTAAAATGAGGTATCTTGACAAACTTATTTAATTTCACATTCAGCTAAATGCTTGCAGCATAATTTCACCCTAAAATATTAATTAATGAGCCATTTGAAATGGGGTTATAGCTGGAAGTGACTGTGGCTGTGGTTTGCAGTCTGAAGATGTGCTGTGACTTTCACACTGTGTACAGGTGTTGGGAATGCCACTGCCTGTGTCCTGCATGACATCATCTACGTAACCGGAGGTCACTATGGATACAGGGGAAGCTGCACCTATGATAAAGTCCAGAGATATCATTCAGGTAGCAATGAGTGGAGTATAGTCACCACGAGCCCGCATCCAGGTAAACAGTAATTTCTGTAACAAGCATAGAGCTTGATTTGATAACTGGTATCTCAGAGTCTTTAAGCTCACTGCAGAGCTTCTGGCATGTTCCTAATAGAAGGAGCAATGTCTGTAGGGCAGCAAGGGCCGGAGTGGGACCATCTTCCATTTACAGACTCTGAGAGGGAAAGACCCCCTGCAAGCATCAGTTCTATAGAAATCACTATATAAATATTGAACAAAGGAATGGCTGCATTCCATTAATATTTCTATATTTCTAACTTTCTATAAAATCTATGCATAGACGTTTGGCAAGAATAATTGATATGAATTTTAAATGGTTTTTCTCTATGTTCTACACTTGCTAACAGTAAATTTTCAAAGCAGTTCTTACTAAGTACTGGTGCGCATGTCTGTATCATCTTGATCTTGCTTTTACCAAGTTTAGCAGAAAATCCTGAGGTGTCTTCTGAGCTCAGTGAAGAAACTCAGCTGCCCTCACTGGTGCCCAGTGTTTGTCAGGTAGCTGTAGTTCAAGTTATCATTGTCATGCTGAGTTGAACTGTATTCCTTTTTTCCTGAAGAATACGGATTGTGCTCGGTTACATTACAAAACAAGATCTATTTTGTGGGTGGACAGACCACGATCACAGACTGCTACGACCCAGAGCAGAACGAGTGGAAGCAGATGGCTCACATGATGGAGAGAAGGATGGAGTGTGGCACGGTGGTTATGAATGGATGCATTTATGTGACAGGGGGATACTCCTATTCAAAAGGAACATATCTGCAGAGTATTGAGAAATACAACCCTGAACAGAATACATGGGAAGCGGTAGGGAATCTTCCCAGCGCTATGCGGTCACATGGCTGTGTCTGTGTGTATAATGTGTAAACATTTAATTCTCACGTTGCTGTTACAGAAAATAGCAGATGCAGTATCCATAATAGTACTGAGTGGCTCATGAATGAGATGCCTAATACGGTCTCTGAATGCACATAATTTTAAACACAGGTATAATTTGTCTTTGTTTTAAACAATTCAGAAATACAAATGTGATAACAAGATTTCCATATATTTCTCAGTCCAGTCATTCTTTTTCATGAAAGTTCTCAAATGACTTTCTTGTAATACTTTGTGCAGCTGTATAGGCGCTAGTGTGAAAAACAGATGTGTTTATTTGTCAGTGCATGGAACTATGATCTGGTGCTAAGGTGAGTAAAGCCAAACAAAATACTTTGCATTTCTGTGGACTGCTGAGCTTAAGATGAAATCTTTGATACTCCAAAGGTGGTTCATTGCCACAAGCTAAGTGTGTCATATGTACAGAACAATATTACTTGGGTAACCAGGTTATCACATCCAGAAATCAGGCAGTTATAGGATGCCTCTAATCCTACCTTCAGATGCCAGAGTGGAGAAGAGCACAGGCTGGGAATGAGGGAAGAAATGTTGTACAGCAGCCTCAGAGCACAAGCTGAAGGAAAACAGTGCTCTGCAGTTTGAGGAAAATGCTCACTTTGCCCTTCTCACACTGGCAAGGCTTGTGAGAAATTAAAGACTCTGCATAGCTTTGCAGTGGACTCTTGGGCTGATGTGCAGGTATTGGGGATTCCTCCTATCCCCCCAAAAAAGCCTTACCATGGTAACTTCTTTTTAATCAAAGTTAAGATGTGTCTTTTTATAGAATGGAAGGAGGAAATGAGAGAGACTGGCTAGCTGCTAGCATCACCACGTTACCAAGACACAAGCTTCTCTGTGTTTTATAATAACATCTTGTCGTTTCTGAAACTGTTAAACTGCGACTTGAGCAAAGGTGACAAGGGGAAGAATCTTGTCAGAACATGTTGAAGAGATTGAATGCCAGTTCATTTCTGGGTCGATGTATTATTTCTCTCAAAACGGAATAGGAGGTCTTAGGTCTTCAGAGTCTGTCTAGAAAGCAACTTGAGATGGGCAGGAAGATCATCATTTGGCCACCTCTTCACTGGGAGACACAGGTGGCAGGCTCCCAGTGCAGCATGACAGTACCAGTGCCGGCAGGAAGCAGAATCCCTACGGAGTATTTAAGTATCTGGTGGTTTGACCCTGCCATCCCCAGCCTTCTCACCAGTCCATGTTCCGCATGTTGTCATGTAGGTAGTTAATATAAATGCATTTGGTTGAATCATTATTGCAATGAATTCTTGGGATTTGTTTTCTCCTTATAGCTTGCATAGATAATGTAAAATGTGGGGCTTGCTATTAGCCTCATTCCTGAGGGGGCAAGATAAAACTGTGTTGTCTTTCTGTGCTTGTGTAAGCTCCTCCTTAATGCTGGGCTCCCTTGTTTGGATTCAGCTGTGTTCTACAGGGAGGTATAGGCTTTAAAAATACAGTTTTTCAGTTTTTTAATGAAAATTGGTAACAGAATAGAGGGGGGGAAAAGAGACTGAAAGGAAGCACACGAGTTGTATGGGAAGTACAAGATGGCAAAGCCTTCCTAGTGCTGAAGAGGTGGCTGTGAGGAGCAAATCTCTCTCCTGCCTTTATTGCCTCTCACCCGGTCTTGCTTCAGCTGCTCTGGGGCCACAGGGTCTGATAACAGTGATCCAAATAAAGAAATGCCTTGGGAAGCAGGGAGGCTCTTTTAGCTGGGATCACTTCCCCAGCACAGCTTATAAAGAGACTGCAGGAACAGCTGTTGGGCATTGGCATGAGAGGCAGGGATGAAACAGGGCTGTAGTGGGAACTTCCTGCAGCGGCACTGCTACCTAAAATGGAATTTTTGTTTTGCTGGATTTCTGGGTAAGCCATAAATCTTTTCTTGGTGATATGTATTTTCCATTTTTTGTTTGTTCTCTCATGTTTTTATGCTATTTCTTACTTGAATTTGACTGCTGGTAGCAGGCAGCACCCAGCTCTGAGCTTTGATGTGATGCTCTGCAATGTATATATAGGTCTTGGTTTGAGGTCTTAGTGTGTCACCTTGCTATGTCAGAAGCTCATGGGCGTGTGGGTTCAGTGTTTTGCTTCATTATCTGTCCAACTGAGAGCTACTCAAGGATCCAGTATAATTTGTTTGAAGACACTAAGCTGTGAAAAGATGTGGGGAATTGAACTCTGACAATGCTTGAAATGCATGGGCTGGACAGGTGTGCAAAAGAAATAAAGTGAGTTTGTTTGTCCTGGCAATCCCACAGCCAAGAATTGTTGAAAGGCAGGTGGAGATTCAAAGGACAATATCGCAAGAGCATGGAGGTGATCTTTGTATGGAACCAGAACCACAGTGAGCTCGACACGTGTATGTAACTTTTCAGTGTAAAAATATATACCTGTGAAGCTTCACGTCTGTGGGGAAAATACGGGCAAAGAACAGCTGTTTGTGCCTGGCCCTAAGGTTAGTTGTGGCCTCTGTCCTATCACCAGCGGTCCTGTCAGTGAAAGAATGTAAGAACAAGGTGAGGACCAACAGAGCCTCCCAGCGCTTGCTGGGAGAACTTCCCTGTCTGCTGCTTCTGAACTCGGTGCTGAACGCTGCTGAGGGACAGTGCTCTTCAGAGCTGGACCACAGGCACTGGTTCACTGTCTCCCTCCGGGCACCCTGCAGATCAGCCTGATGCTGCCTCTCGGCCTCATTGTAACTGCGAAGTGACAAAAGACCTTTAATTCTCACAGGCCAGGAGAAAGAAAGGACAGCGTGTGCTGTCTGGCCTAAAGGAAGTCAGTGGGATTACTGCTAAGGGTTCAGGTAAGTCCTTGTATCTGTTAGAATAAATGCGTTGTAGGAATTCAGACTTGTGGTTGTACTTTAACTGGTGCTATTTTTTGTACCAATTTACAATGCCCTTTTGGATTAGCTTACGTCTGTAGCACATCCTAAGGAAGCGGATAGCACTCAGGTCTGGAGCACAGCAGGAGTGTGAATGCATTGAGAGGAACGGGTTCTCTGGCTTCTGGTCATCATCTTGTGCACCTGAGCGGGAATGGTGAGCTCGGATCAGGGCATCTGTGGTGCATTTTTAGTAATCATAGTTGAATATTCACACTACATTATTGTGCTATTGCACAGTATGGGAGACACTGTTTTACTGTTTCACTTGTAAATTACCGAGTACAGTCGTCAAGTCCATTTCCAAGTCAGTACTATTTGTTACAATTTTTACTTGTGTGATCCCCACATTTGTAGCACCGGGGATGTCTACAATACAGCTACAGTACTTAAGTGAATGTCTGTAATGTTAATAAATGTAAACAAAGCAGCAGCTTACAAATGCAGGCTCCTCAGTTACTCCTCTTGGTACCCGTGCAGCAGCCTGTGAACGTGACCCCTCAGGTGCTGCGGCCTCTCGGTGCGGGTGAGGCACATCCATCTCCGCACCAGCCCTTCCCGCTCCTGCCGCTGAGCTCCCTCCCGCCCAGCTTCCTTCCCCGCTCCTGAGGTAGGTGGGTGGGCATCCGGGGGCACCGCGTTAGAGGCGGACACCTCCCGGCGGAGGGGGGGGGAGGGCTGGGGGGGGGGGGGG
>NDXB01009896.1:189706-249291 GCA_002631895.1 Agapornis roseicollis
GGGGGGGGGGTCGGCCGCAGCACAGCTCCGCCCGCCCCGGAAGCAGCGCCCACGTGAGGGGTGGGCGGTCGGTGCCGCGGGGGCTGCTGGGCCGCGCGGTGCCGACTACGGCCTTTAAAGCGGCGGAGTGGAGCCGCGTGCGCGCTGGGGTAGGAGCTGCAGTAGGTTCGTACTCGGGCCCGGTGCGCGCCGCCTCGCCGGGAAAGGTCGGGCTTCCCATGGGGACGGGGGACAGGGCGGGCTGCAGGCGGGTGGCGGGGCCTGGCGGGGGAAGCGGCGGCTGGGCCGGGAAGCGGGCGGGTGGGCAGGCGCGCGCTGCCGGAGCGGGAAGCACGTGCGGCTCCTCTCCCGGCTCGGGCCGAAGCGCGGCGGCGACAAGGGCTGCCGGTGCCCGGGCCCTTCGATCATACCGGCGCCGCCGTCGCGGTGGCCCCGCGGCGGAAGCGCTTGACTGCGGGCGGTTCGCCGCTGGCTCTGGAGTGTCGCGGGGAGCGAGTGCCGCGGGACAGGGCCTCGGGCGTGGGACCATTAGGGTGGGCTGAGGGCTGCGCTAGCGCTGCGGCCGGGCCGGGTGTCCGCAGGGCGGGAACCGAGGACACGGGGTTTTAAGGGGTGCGGAGCGGGATCTGCGGTCGCTGTGGCAGGAGGGAAGTGTCTGGGAACAAACAGCCCTAAGGGTCGGGAGCCGGCATTCCTGTCACCGAAATGCTTATTACAAGAAACCCCTCCTTATAGTGAACTGATTGTCCTCAAAAAAACAACGTGAAAGTAACGCGTAATGATGAGTGGTGGCAGTTAATCCTTGTCTTGAATAAAAGTGCATTTTGATACAAGAATCTGGTCAGAAGGCCCACGCCTTTTACACGCAGGTTCCCACACACCGCATGGGATGAGGAACAGTGCCGTGTTACTTTATTGGGGAACCTCTTTCTTTTCTTTTTAATTAAGCCGTTTATTCTATTGCAGTAACAGTAAAAGCAGTTAGCCTGCAACTAGGCTTTGTCCAGACCTTGAAACTAAGCGGCTGGTAAGACTGAAATTCACTGGAGAGTTTTTCTGGGATGATTTAGCTAATACTGTGTGGCATCAGATTGTTCTAGTTACAGGGCTTGACTACTGTCATCTTCCGTTTGTAATTTAAATCCCATACCTACTTGCATTATTTTAACTTGTTTTCATCTTGAGTGGTTCTCATGCAGACTGTTGGCATGCCGAAGGAACAAGTCAGGGTGGTCTAAGAAAGCACGTGTAATAAAATCTTATGTAGGATTTTGCATGTTCAGACTGTGCCTGTTCTTCAATGGAGATAGCTTTTTATCAGTCCTTGTTGCTGCACAGCAACTGAAAGCTATTGATCTGGAAGCTGGATCCAGAAGACTAGCTTGTGCCAAATGACAGGGCTAAGGAGCCTGAAGTGAGCATGTGCAGCAAGACCGGAGGTTCTCCTAAATTAGAAGGCTGCTTCTGTTTTATTTTAAATAGGTTAGAGCTTGGTCAGTGTCTGAACTGATTCCATGTATGGCAAGCTCGAGTCTTTCTAAATCTTGCCTTCCGTTTGTTAACTGCAGCCAAATGGGTGCTTTTTAGAAAAACTTTTCCTGGTGTTAGCCGTAATCTGGAGGAATTGTGCCAGGCTTTGTGTTGTTTTACACTCCTGCAGTTTGGGTTTATACTGGTAAGCACAGGCTCTGTCATTTCTTCTTAGCAGTAGAGCTGAGCCTCCTTATGTGTAAAGGAGGTTGCTGGTTCTGAGTATTTTGGTACCCGGGGTGAGGATGATGGGCAAGTGGTGCACTGTGAGAGCTGGGGAAATAGAAGAAAGATGGCATTCAAGGATATAACAAGGCTGAAGGAGTTTAGGTGGCAGAAACTAGGTGAAGATACAAGCCTGTGTTGTTCCATTAAGCTTCACAGCACTATTACCTTGGCAATTTCTTAATGGCTGCTTGGGTATTTAGCATATTTCAGAGTGGTGTAGTTTTTGGAGAGGCTAGAAGAGCCAGGCTACCCTGCATAGATTGAGAGTGTTGGTGGTCTCTCTAAATGACAAAACCAAAGCAAATTCAACAGGTTTATGAATGGATTCTCTCATAACTATACTATCTCAGACATGCTGCCTGCATGATGCTCAGCCCATTAACTAGGGTGAAACTGCTGGTGATGAGGCAGCATGTAGCCAAAAGGCCCCAAGTTTTATTATAACAACTTTTATTAAGGGAGAACTTGCTCCAAGAAATCCATGGACCGTTATGACAGGTAAAACAGCAGAGACTACAGAAGGAGCAGAGGCAGTTTCTTGGGTTGCTGGTCTATGTTTCATGCTGCAGAAGAGTACAAAGCAGCTGACTCCACTCAGCTCACTCCCAGCAGTGTACTGAGACTGGCTGACCACCAAGGTGGTGAGGGAAGATTCCTTCTTTCAGCTCAGTCTGTATTTCAGTGTGCACCGGCAGACTGTCTCTGTTCTAGAACCCAGAACACAATGTTAATGCGTCTTCCTTAAAATGGGGTACATGACTAAAATACAAATTTGTTCTCCTCAGAATATGCAAAAGAGCAGAACTTTCACATCCCTTAGTAATTCTTATGTTGTCTTACATAGATTGAGCTGTACTGTGAAAAACACCCTAAGACAATGGTTCACTTAAGTATGTTGCCTAATTCTTAAAAAAGTTTGCCATGCCTGGAGAAGAGACTTTGCAATGACTTGAATCTCATAGAGATGCACACAGCTGCCGTTTTTAACCCTGAGGATGTAGTTTAATGCCAAACCTAACCCACTACAACTGCTTGCTGCCACAGAAAGGTTCTGATTGTTTTTTTTTCTTCTCTTGTGCTCCCTGCTGAGCTCCATCACTAGTGTTTTCTACAAGCTGAACTGAGCCAGTGATAAATTTAATCTAATGGAACTCTTCTTCCCTTTCTTGTGTGGTGTCAGGTGTTACAGCAACACACGTGTCAATTAGGTGATCCAGTCGAAAAAGCTGAGACTACTCCATAGACTGCCATTAAATGACACCAAATTAGATAACAAATAGAACACTTGTTTCTCTCACAGTTCAGGTGCTGGGGATGGCATCACAAGGGAGCGTTAACATAGTGTCCGCACCTAAATGAACACACTGAACTGAGTCAATCTCCTGTAGTCAGGGTGGCTAATGGGTGACATCTGAAGGAACTGCAACTGTCAGCTTTTGTACTGTGGCCTTGATTCTTATGAACTGCTTTATAGACACAGCTGTCAAGTAATACTTGTGAAAGTCATGCTTTAGAAAGTGCCACAGTGTCAGATACTGGTGCAAGTCCAGTAGCTGAGACCAAGATGCAGATTTGGAGGCTATAAGTGCCTAGATTAAAAAGCGCTACAAGCAAGTCAAAGGATGCAATGTAGCCTCATGATCAGGAAGAGGAGGAAATGGGAATACTGCAGATTGCAGTAGGCTGAACAACTGTCGAATTAAACTACTCAAATAACAAGGTGGGGCAACCACTTGGGTGTTCTGATGGAGAACAGTATTTCCTGTGATAAGAGTGTCAGGGCAGTTTTCTCTTTGCTTTGCTGTCAGTCATCTTGATGCTCTGAAAGATGTTGCTGCCCTACAAGTAGCATAAGAGCAGAATGTGTGTAATTAAATCTCCCAATAAACCATGCGAGATGTGAGTGCAAAAGCATTTTCACCAGTAGCCCTAATGATGACTGATCTTTGAACTGGGGGCCAACAGACTGCTTCATGTTTTCTAGCTGGATTTAACCAGTGTGTTAGGGCACAAAGGAAGAATTCTGTGCTTCATAGTGTAAAAAAACTATTTCTGACATCTTTTTATAAAGCTGCATTTTTTTCCTCAAGCATTACTCTTAACACACTATTCTTTATGTAGACAGACACTTTCTGATCCCCATTAACCTTCTGGCCAGTAGCTGCTTTCTTGCCAACCTTCTGGTGCATATAGTGATTGAATAATGGGATTATACGCTTAAAGCCAGCTAAGGGAAGAAGTTACTCTAACGATAAAATGTCTTGCCTCTTAGCAAAGGTGCTTGATTCAGTATTCAGGAAGAACTGCAGTGAAGGTAAGTTTGTAAAGGAGAGAACTAAACATCTTTAGGATGTATTAGTAAACACAGATCTTTTTGTTCCTTCCTCCAGTAAGTTTCAAGTATTAGGAGGCAGAAACTTCAGAAAAGTTTCTAGTTATATCTATTTAGGAATATTAAACAAATGGTTATTGATGTTTTGCCTAGTGATGAAAACCTGGATTTGACTTAAAGAACAAATGTTGTTGGCTCTCAGATTTGTTGTTGTTAGGCACCGACTGAGGATCTGTGCCTAGAACAAGTATCAGCATATTTCCTTACTTAAATTCAATGTAGGATGCCAAATGCTGCCATAGCAACCAAAGTATTTTACTTTCTTGTTTTGTAGTTTTCCCTTGGAGTTCTGTAGTCAGGTTTAAAGTTGGCTCACGAGTATAAATGTATGGCTAAAGAACTTGTCTTTTACCTTGTTTTGATGAGGCTGCAGTGAAATGCAGCACTATGAAGATAAGTCTGTAAAAAGTACTGTTCAATACTTAGTGCCTTTGTTCTATGTTCTTCTCTACAGAGCTGGTGAAAATGGCTGAAAATGGAGATGGTGAAAACATGTCCCTTTTGGAAAACAAAATATGTCAGCAAATCGAAGTAAGTTCAACTTACTGTTTGGGGTCTGAACTGAGGTGTAGTTTTGGTGACATTCATAATAGGGACTTGGCTAATGGGCAGTTAACTTCCTAAGGAGTTAGATTTGAATTTTCAGCTCTTTATAAATGTCTGTTATTGGTCTATGACAAGTATTTAATGCTTTAAAGTAATTCATAATTGTAGTCTAAGTTAGAAGTTATGCAAAACTGCCAATTTACTACTATGTTCACTGGGATTATTCTACCTATGCAAAAAAAGAAGATGCATTTTAATTCTGTATGACTTAATTTGGGGAGCTGGGGGAATCCTCCTACTCCGGAATCTCTGCTGGTCAAAATACTAGCACATTCTGTAATTTGGTATTATGATTTAGTGCTTTGTAATTTATTGCTGCAAATTATGACTAAACTTATGTGCCTACTTCAGATTAACTGTTTCTTAGCCCAGAGGTTTGAAGGGTTGCTGTATAATGGAAAACTGAGCACATCACACAAAGTGACATCTAGAACAGAAGTATTTTTCCTGAAGGACAAAAATGTAGCTGCATCTGAATCTCCATTAGCATATGGAGCAGTAACCATTATTTTTGAAAAACCCCCAAAGCAGAGATTGAGGAAAAAGAGCTAGACTTGTGGTAATGTGAGTTTGAGGTATACCAGAGGAAAATGTATTGTTGTAAAGCTTACGCTGACTTTTTAAAGCACAATTTACACAGGGTAAATTGGAAACACTCCAATTTACCCTACGGCTTCAAGTGTTTGACCCTAGTTAAATGAATACCAGTAAGCAAAAGAATCTGATTAACTTGTCTGTCTTGTACTGAATTGTTTTCCCATGCTGGACATGATCAAAATAAGAACAGAGTAAATTAAAAGAAAACCATTTTTTAAAATCTTATTTTCCTGAATGAGACCTAGAAACTCTAGTATACCAGTATGCTTTTTTCAGTATGGCAAATATAATATTCTTGCTTATAAATTCCTTAAATAAGGACTAAACCTGAATCTGTTGGTGAAAATTTTTACTATTGACTCTGCAGAGCTTGATCTGGTTGAGAAGTAATTAACAAAACAAGCTTTATGCCTTTCCTAAACAAAACTGCAGTCTACCTGTGACTTATTAGTCCTATAGGATATGAAGCACTGCGTTTTTCTTACAGCTTATGTGTTGCAGCTAAGTCTTGGAAAGTATCATGTTAAAACAGGAAGTAATAATTTTGGAGTTTCTAATTGCTCAGATTAATTAATTTTGGTGTGTCTCAGTCCACTGCAGTGAGGTGTCAAATGACAATGAGGTTTTAAGACTGATTATTTAAAGAAAAATATCTCTCCATATTTCCCTTCCCCTTCTATTTTTCAGTACTATTTTGGCAATCACAATCTACCAAGAGACAAATTCCTGAAGGAACAGATCAAACTAGATGATGGCTGGGTGCCTTTAGAAGTAATGATCAAATTCAACAGGTAAAACCCAAGTACAACTAGTCTGGAGTCTGGATGGAAGGGTGACTTTCAGCTGCTTATGTCTATTTGGGGCCAAATGTCCATGGCCAGCATGTGTAACTCCTGTTGCTGTTTTAGCATTTGGCTTCAGCTTTGCCAGTGTATTTGTAATAACCCATGTCTACTTATTCAATATAGGTTAAGTCACCTTTCAACGGATTTTAGCGTTATTGTAGAAGCATTAAGAAAATCCAAGACTGGTTTAATGGAAATAAGTGAAGACAAAACAAAAATCAGAAGATCTCCAAACAAACCCCTTCCTGAGTTAAATGACCAGTATAAGGCTGCAATTAGAAACAGATCTGTATATGTTGTAAGTAAACTTCTTCCTTGGCTCTGTGCTACTCTGCATGACTTTGATTGGAAACCTTCTAAGGAAAGGACTCACCCTAGATAGGTTATAATTTCTGTCAGCTTATTGCATGTAATTGAAACTTGTTGCTCTCTTGCAGAAAGGCTTCCCACTAGATGCAACTCTTGATGATATCAAAGAATGGCTTGAGGATAAAGGTCCAGTTGAAAACATTCAAATGAGGAGGACATTACAGAAAACATTTAAGGTAGCTTTTGCAATGAAAATTCAGTCCTGGGGCAGGGATCCCCACAAACAACATTTTGTTCAATTGCTCTAATGCTGAATATCTCTTACCATTTAACAGGGCTCAATATTTGCAGTTTTTGATAGTGTTGAATCTGCTAAGAAGTTCACAGAGATCCCAAACCAAAAGTACAAAGATGCAGAGCTGATAATACTTTTCAAGTAAGTCCACTTAACTGATGTATGAGCCTAGTAATAGTCAAAGGTGGATTTAGACAAGAATCTGGCTTGACCAGGGAAGTTTATGTTTCTGCACTGTTGCACAGGTACTGATAGCTGTATCTTTTGGACACTAGCATCTCAGATCTGACAGATAATCTGAACCACTTCTTGGGTACTGCTGCCTTATAAAGCAGTTATAATGGAATACTTTAAGTGGTGTTAACTTAGCATGTCTTCTGTTGCAGGGAGGAGTACTGTACAAAGAAGAATGAAGAAAGGAAACAATACAAAGTAGAAGCTAAAGCAAGAGCTAAACAGTAAGTCATTATCAATTGAAATGCCTGGTTTTGCTCACCTGATTACACTTGAATCATAGAACAGTTCGGGTTGGAAAGGACCTTAAGATCATCTAGTTCCAACCCCCCCTGCCATAAGCAGGGACACCTCACACTAAACCGTGCCACCCAAGGCTTTGTCCAACCTGGCCTTGAACACTGCCAGGGATGGAGCACTCAGAACCTCCCTGGGCAACCCATTGCAGTGCCTCACCACCCTAACAGGAAAGAATTTCTTCCTTATATCCAATCTAAACCTCTCCTGTATAAGTTAGAACCCATTACCCCTTGTCCTGTCACTACAGTCCCTAATGAAGAGTCTCTCCCCAGCATCCCTATAGGCCCTCTTCAGATATTGGAAGGCTGCTATGAGGTCTCCACGCAGCCTTCTCTTCTCCAGAAACAACTCTTAACTAATTTAACTTCTCTGCAGGGAAAAGGAAGAAAAACAGAAACAAGCAGCAGATGCTGAAATGGTATGGGCTTCTTAAATCTCTACTTGAAAATTATGCAGTGCTTGCTGTTGCATGGATTTTCCAATCCACACATAACAAACATGTTCCTGCAGCAACATTTTATAAAGCTGACATTCAGCATTAACTGTTTGAAATTCTGTAATATAAAGCACTTTTTAGAAAGTTCAGCTTTTCCAACTAACCTATGGTGATAACTTTGTGTTGTCCTGGTATTTAATCTTATTTTTGAATGACTGATTTTGTTTAAGGGATCATATCCTGAATTTAAATTATTAGACACATTTACCTATTGAGAAGTGATCCTAAATGCACCACTGAGATGACAGTTCTCCTGTGGTATTTGAAGGATCTAGTAAGGATTAAATAAGTATTATATAGATTTTCAGTCTGAGGTGTCAGCCTTTAAGAAACTGTTCTGTAGAACTTAAAGAGTGTAATTCTTACAGGAAGAGTCCAAAGTTCCTCATAAATGTGTCAGAGTAAGCAAGGAAAATTCAAGAAAAAAACACGAGATACACCATGCAGGACTTTGACATCAGCATTAATAAGCTATAGAGCAAGAACACTTGGGTTACTGATGGTACTAACGGGGGCTGACTTCACTTGCTTATTCATGACTACCATGTGTTAACACTGTTAGGACTGGGGTGGGGGGAATGGGGGAGAGTGTTAATGACTATTCAGGCTTGACTCTTCAACAAAAATGTGGGTTTTTTTATTTTATTTAGAAGTCTCTGGAAGAGAAGACGGGATGTCTTTTGAAGTTTTCTGGTGATCTAGATGATCAGACATGCAGAGAAGACCTCCATGATGTATTTTCTGATCATGGAGAAATCAAATGGATACACTTTGTCAGAGGTGCAAAGGAGGTCAGTAGAATCTTACACAAGGAGTTAAGATCTCTGAATTAAAATTTTAAACTGAATGATTAAATGCTTTGTCTCTTACATAATCAAGTAAGAAATTACTTGGCTTGTGGAATTGCAGAGTATTCAGAGAACTGAATTACAAACAGATAAAGTTTCTGGGCTCAAACATGAGACTGAGAATGTTTGTTAGGACAGTCTGAGGAGTTTGCTTCAGTCTAGACATTTTACATCATGCAAGAGTAATGAACTTGCTGAGCTACCTAACACAATGCATTGTAGCGGAATGTTTTTGCAGCAAGATTCAAATGCTAATGCCATTCTTCTTTTTAAGGGAATTATCCTTTTTAAGGATATTGCAAAAGAAGCTCTGGAAAAAGCAAAAGCAGCACATAATGGAAACTTACAGCTACGGAACAAGGATGTTACATGGGAATTGCTAGAAGGGGATGCAGAGAAAGAAGCTCTGAAAAAACTACTGGAAGACCAGCAAGAATTGCTGAAACAGAAGACAAAAGGTCCTCCTTTTATTGGTTTAAGCATTTATAATGTCCTAGAAGTGGCACTGTGGTGAAAGTAACTGTAAATAGCAAATATATACTAAACACTGCCTATCTGTAAAGCATTCTTTTGAGCTTGCTAGTTAAAAGACAAAATACAAAGTTCCTGACAACTTCCATCCCCACAGGACGCAAAATTAAAGGAAAAGGAAGAGGGGGAAAGACACCTCAAGGAGCACAGAAAGGAAAAATTCAGTTTCAGGGCAAGAAAATCAAGTTTGATAACGAAGAAGTTGGTGAAGATGATGCTAAAACAGGTATGTCATTTTGTACACTGCAGTCCACTTCTTTAGTACATGGAGCTACCTTCTGGAGAAGTACTTAATGTTTTTGGAAGTGTTTGGGATTTGGCCCTACATTGCAGTATTTCTGCCCTCTTGTCAGCCATCAGTAAGTTATCTAAAGATAATGGTCTTGTGCTTGATTCCTTTCAGAACTGCCCCAAAAGCATATTAAAAAAAAAATCACTAGATAGCCAGGGCTGTACTGCATGGCTGTTCAAAGCATTCTGCATTGAAAGGTGGTGGTTGTAAGCAACATGACACAGTTGTACAGAGCCAGTTGCTTTAGTGGTGATTTCTCCTTTTTTTCCTTTGAGGCTATGAGAAGACTAATAGTTCTGCATATTGGTATTTAGCTTGGAGAAGAGGAAGAGCTAAGCTTCTAGTCATTAGATATGGCACCTGCTTAAGCAAAACCCAGTGATACCTAGTCCTGTTACATTGTCTTCCTTCATCTTACCTGCTCTCCTGCTGTGAAGTTATACAGGGAAGGAGTCCTTTAAAGTTGGTCTTTCAGGACACCTAAAGCTGTAATTCACAGTAATAAATAAGCCCTTTAGCATAGCAGTGCCTAGTGAATAAACTAGAACTCATCCTTGGAAATTATATGATAGGGAGGACTTGTTTTTTTTTTTTCAGAAGATTTCAGGCAATACTGAAATGCTTTCCTTTACCATAAAATCAATCTTGCAGAACCAGCAAGTCCCAAGAAGAGACCATTAGAAGAACTGGAAAAAGAAGAACCTGCACCAAAACAGTTGAAAACAGAAAATGGAGGAGGAGATTAGTAATACTAAAATAAAGTTTAGGAAAAAAAAAATCATTGTTTTATTGTTCCATTTTAATAGGTTTTAAAGACATGCCTCAGTTCAGGAGTTTCTTGGCAGAAAATCTAATGAAATCCACTTCAATGTCAACCTACAATGAGAGGAAAGCTTTATTTTGTTGGGTTACAGCTTTTTTTTCTGTTTAAGAAGCATGCTTACTCTTAACATACCACCCTGGAAAACTTTTATATTTATACTTTTGTTTATACTGTCAGATCCTCTCAGTTTCTCTGGCAACCCACTCAAATGTAAAAGGTTCTGGACTCTGTAATATTGCGGTTATGTTAAATAGCAGCTGCCAATAAATTCAGAACTTTAAAACTGCTTACTGCTGAAGCCTGGATGTTAATGTAGTATGAAGCTGTACTTTGCAGTAGCAAAGCTGAAGGAAAGACTTCCATAATTTCAATTCAAATCACCAACGCAATAGATACGGCTAAGCAAAACTTGTCTTTGCTACTCAGCATACCTAACAGTCTTAAAATCTAACATCGTCTGCTCCAGGATTCTCTCTAATCCCCCTGTAGTGGGATACACATCTAGTCCAGCAGTCCTCTCCCAGGAACTTGCCTGTGGGCCTGTAAGCTTCCATACTGCAGCATCCTGGCTAGATGTTGTGGGATGCAGTGCACAGCTTGCTCCTGCCCTCTCTAAGATGGTTCTGTGAGGGATTTGACTAGCTGCAGCTATTTGCGGTAGAGGGCTGAAAAGTAGAGTACTGAAATAATGCTACAGCTGCAAAATCCTTGTTACTCTGTCCTTCACTACTTCAGAGACTAAGTTTCAAGCAAATAACTTTTCAGCAGAATACCTGTAGTTGTTCACATCAAGTTGCAGTGCTGGCTCTAATCTTTGCATACAGCTTTGACTTGCATTACAATAATTCTTTTCTCTGTTCAACTACAAAATGTAGTAATAGCAATGGAACTTGATGCCGTAGCTGTGAACATCTCTACAGCGTTGTGAGCATTTCTCATCCAGTATATATGGCTCTAAAACTTCAGCGTCCTTAAGCAGAATTAACTTGACTTGTACAAAACATTTTCTCAGTTATGTTAGGATTTATACTTACTGATTTCTTCTTATGGAACTTGTATGATGCTGGTAAATCATATCTAAGTTCTGTGAACAGTACAAAGAATATTTGTTACACTAGAATGAGTATTAGTCAGTTGACTTACACCCCACACACATGTTCTATGACCTGTGCCTGTTGTCCCTGACTACGTAACTGTGTTGACCTCTGACCTAGACTGTGCCTGAACATTTAAGCCAGCTGCATCAGACAGTAAGTGGATGGCTGAAATGCAGTTGTGTTTCAAGCATTTGTGAAACTTCCATGTCTCAAGTTGTATCACTATATAACACATCCAGCTGGTGACTTAAGTACTGGGAAGACGCTTGAACCATCAGAAAAGTACTTAGTACAGGTTGTTTTTTTTGTGTGAGAACTAACCTGCACTTTGCCTTTGTTACTCAGCAACAATCTCCTTTTGAAGCAGGAAGGTAGGTAACCTCTACCTGAAGCCAAAACCTAGCCCAGGAAGAAATCCAGTTCTAATTCAACACAGAATAGGTATTCCTCAGAACTTAATAAGTGCCTGCTTCTATTCTAGCCAGGCAGCAAGTATTTAAAAACAAACAACAGCCCCCCACCCCAAACCCAAAACCTCCACAAAAGGAGTGTGTAAAAAACCCTGTCATTTTCAGTCACAAATCCAAATTCACATCAGGCTGTTAAGACATTAGACCCTCACTATAATGGTTTGGGTGGGGGGCGGTGTTTAACAATCTTACCTGCTATGATTTCCATCTTCACATTCCATTCATCTGCTTTCTTTTGAATATGCTACAACAGAAAATAGATACAACTAAATTTAAAAGCACATTTCTATGCTATTTATACATATCTACACCCTTATACTTACCCAAGAAGTCTCCTATGCTTTTGTTCTTCAAGCTGAAACATTATACATATCTTGATGTATGTGAGATTAGTTATTTGGCATGATTAGTATTTCCCCAGAACAAGTTTTACACCCATAAAAGGGGTGTGTGAACACATCAGTGAAGCTATAGACAACATCATTGCCTAGTTATGCTTGCTCTATTAGAATGAAGGACTTACCTGCCGTGTTGAAGTTTTGTGAAGGGAATATACAGCTGTTTTTGCCATCTGTAATGCAGTTTTCAGAAAAATCATATCAATTCCTAAAAGATTGATGAAATGATTAAAATTGATAAATGCAAACTTAAACTAGAGGATTTAAAGATCTGCTTCATGCTTCTGTTTTTTCTGGAGTACTATTTGAGAAACAGTACTGAATATATTAAGGTACAGAACATATTTCTAAAACCCCATTACTTTTAGTAAAAGAGAAAAATTATATGGGTATGAAATAGCTGGTATTGTTTATTTCAAACCCAGCAATTGTTAGTTACAGCACTGAAATTTTTAATCTGTACTTGGGAAACTGATTCCCAATGAACAAAAGTGTAGGTAATTACAATAGGTAACTGTTTCATTAGAAGTGTCTCCCTTGCTGTTTCATTCCTAATAACAACTTTCAGAATTACCAACCTTTATTATGCTTGGTACCAAAGGGAGGGTTCATAATAACTGTGTCAAAAGTCTCTGACATGCTGTCAGATAAAGAACAGACATCACACTGAACCACGTTGATGTTCGTGAGCTCAAAGTCTTCAACATTACTATTAAATATTTCCAGTGCATCTGCGTCAATGTCAAACCCCACACTAAACCTATTAAAAAAGAAGTGCAACATATTAGTCCCCTGCTAACTAAAATGGTGTTTAAATTCTAAATTCTACAGTAAAGCTTTGAAAGGGATCTGCATAGACAACTTGCGTTACCTAGGCACTATAAATGCAGTCCTGATAAAAATGTGGGTAGCTCTGTTGCCCTTTCTCAATTAACTTTTTTCAAGTTTGTGAAGGATGTTTCATGTGTTCATTTTGTGCTTCAGGGGAAAGCTAACATTATGACTTCCAAATTCATGTCAACTGTCCATCTCTTCCACTATCTGAATGGTTATTGACTGTCTAAACAGATTAAATACCCTCATTATGCACCAAGTATTATACCTAAAATGAGTTTAGTTCAGCATTACTATGTTCTAATCTTACTTTCTACTCTTCTATACCAGAAAAAAACCATATCCAGAACTTAGTATTACTTACCCTGCTCCTAACATTGCACTTCCAATGCTGAGCATGCCACAACCACATCCTAAGTCTGCAATTGTTTTGTTTTCAATATCATCGAAAGTATTGTGAATTGTATAAAGCATACATGCTGGGAAAAATAAACAAACAAAACCAACACACACACTTCAGTAATATTGCATATGCATCCGATTAACCAAGAAAATCTACTTCTTTCTTCAGAAAACTCTGAACTAAAGGTTTCCTATTATGCAAAATTAAACCTATGTTCTTACTGCCTGTAATTGTCTTTTTCATTTATATGTGAAAACAAGTCAAAAACATTTTGACAAGAGAACTCCAAATCTCTGTTGGAGACATTACAAACAGAGCTGTGAGTATTTGTGGGAAACATATGATTCTCAGTTTGTCTGGGCTATATCAATAGAAGGAGGTGAAATGCTGGAAAAAACCCTGTAACTAAGGTGACTTTCTCAGGATATACACTTTTACTGGGTTTTGTGTGTCATGAAGTCCATTTTGGCTTTCATTTATAGGTTAGGATGTTTATCACAACTAAGATGTTTCTATCACAACATTGTATTTTAAATCCATTTAACTTGATTTTTTGATTGTACATTAGCAGTATGCTTCTAATAAAAAAGGTTATATCGTTAAAAACTAATTCACATTTCTGCTCAATTTCTCAACTACTTTTAGTTTAAAGGATTCAAATGAGATAATGCAGTAGAAACATTTTCTTTTCCTATTTTATTTTTCCTGGGTTTTTTTTTCCCCTATTTTTTCAGTGCTGATGAGAAGCAGCCAAAGGGATGACAGTGCTGTCGGGTAACCTTTACCTGCAATATGAGGTCTTGTTGGATACTGTTCAAGGAGTAGTTTTGGATTTTCAAAAGTATCAACCTGTTGAAGACAGCTTTCCAGTTCCTTAAGCTTTAATTTCTTCATGTTTGTAGTTTACCTACGGAAAACAACGTGTAATCAGTTACAAAGCTATCAATAAAACAGATGTTGTCTCGAATTATCTCCACACCCCGGTGTACTCAGCATCTCCCAGGTGTTTTCCAGCAGCGGTTGCCATGGATCCCGACGACGACAGGGACAGGCGCAGCGCGGATAACGCGAGGCCGATCCGCATCTCGACAGACCCTCTTTTCACGCACCATCAACACCCTCCTCCCGCGGCCGCGTCCCGGAGCTGCGCTCCCACCGACCGGCTCCTCCCGCCGCCGAGAGCGGCGCCCAGCCCGGGGAGGAGCAGGAACCGAGTCCCAGGCACTATCTGTGCCGGCCGCTCGCCCGACAGAGCCCGCGAAGCCTTGGGCCCGCACACACCTGCACCGCACCGGCTGCCGCCTCATGCCGCCTCCAGTCACCGCTGCCCCGGCGGGGCGAACTGAGGGGTCGGTCCGAGCGCCGCCGCGCACTTCCGCCGCGGAGCGCCCGCCCCTTTCCGGGTTGCTGCGGGAATGGAGGGCTATAGAACTTTCCGGTTTTGCAATTAACAAACGTTAGCGTTGACTAACCTGTGTCACAGACATAACACATCCTATTGCAGCCCGACGTGCCACCGCTGCTCAGCGTCTGTGAAAGCCCGCTCTCCAGGGCCTGTCCCCGCCCACTTCCCCCGCACTCAAGCCAGTGAGGGCAGTTAGGGACAAAAAGCACCGAAATGGGCTTCCGTCTCCTCAGGTTCACTTAGTTTTCTCATGTTTTCCTTCCTGTAATCCCGGAGGGCGAGCCATACTGCCCAGTATTCCCTGCCCTAAAGGAACCACCTTCAACTAAATCAGGTTGCCCAGGACCACATCCAGCCTGGCCCTAAATGTCTTGAGGGGCATGGTTCATCCACCACCTCTCTGGGCAACCTGTGCCATTGTTTTACCACCCTCATTGTAAAGACTTTTTTTCTGCAAGCCCAGCCTTAATCTCCCTTCTTTACATTTAAAGCAATTACCTCCTATCCTGTGGCAACAGGCCCTGCTAAAAAGTCTCTCCCCACCTTTCTCATAGGCCTCTTTTAAGAGCTGAAAGACTGCAATAAGGTCTCCCCAGAGACTAAAAGATGGCTGGTTATAGGGAAGAGAGCACCAGCTGAGGGAGGCTGCCTAGGGCACTTGGAGGTCTGCTGCTGCTGCCAGAGAAAAGGTTTCTTTCAGGGACAGATTTTCTCTCTTTATGCTTTCTATTACACAGCCGGAAAGTTATCTATCGAGATCTAAAACTGCCGGTCAGTATATACGGATGGCAACTCGCACCTACACACTCTCTCCCGGTGGGAGCGTACAGACACACGCCAGTACCTCAGAGCTCGGGCCAGCCAGGTACGGAACTACTGTGCACGCCCGGTGTGCTCTGCCGGCTTTGGCACGGCCGCTGAAGAGACCGGCGTTCCTCCGTGCCCTCAGAGCCACCGCCGCCCGTTCACACCACCGGCAGCTCGATGCCTTAGCTTGCGGAGCGGCTCGGTGACAAAGCGGACTCCACTCCTGTCTGGGGCGCAACCGCTCTGACCGCGGCCGGTCCCGCAGCGGCAGCCGGTGCACCCCTCCTCCGGGAAGAAAGTTTCAGGCCGGTGGGAGGCGGCATTTTGTGGGGCGGCGGCGCGAGCCGCGCACCTGCGCGCTGACAGAGCGGCGCGGGCCAGCTGGGAGAGCAAAGGAAGAGGAGGGGTAATGTCAGGGGAGGGGAGAGGCAGTGTCAGGAGGAGGGAGCGGGAGGGGAGGGCGCCGGTTCCGCGGCTATCGCGAGAGGCGCCGCTGGGAGGGGAGAGAGGGCGGCGGGGAGAGCCCCAGAGCCGGGAGCCCGGCGCAGCCGTAAGGGCTCCTCAGTTTCCCATCATGGCGGGGACGGGCGCCAGTGGCCGGGATAAGCGGGCGACGGCGGCGCGGCTGAAGACGGAGCTGGGCGGCGAGAGCGCCACGGCGGCGGCGGGCGAGCTGCGGGCGCTGCTGGAACGGGTGCTGGCCCCTGCGGCGGGCACGGGCGGCGGTGAGGCGGCAGCCGAGGCGCTGGAGTGGTGCCGCTGCCTGCTGTCGGGCGGGGAGCCGTGGGACAGCTTCGTGCAAGCCGTGCGGGCCTACGACCCGGCCACGCTGTGCGGCCTGGTGTGGACGGCCAACTTCGTGGCCTACCGGTGCCGGACGTGCGGGATCTCTCCCTGCATGAGCCTGTGCGCTGAGTGCTTCCACCAGGGCGAGCACGCCGGGCACGACTACAACATGTTCCGGAGCCAGGCGGGGGGCGCCTGCGACTGCGGCGACAGCAACGTCATGCGGGAGGCAGGGTGAGCGACGGGCGGCCTCGGCGGGGCGGGCGGGCACCTGCCGGCGGAGGCGGCCCCGCGCGGCGGCGGAGCTGTGTCCTGTTCCGAGCGGCTGACCGCTGCCGGGTGAGGGCGGTAAGTGGGGCACCTGCTTCCGCCTGGGTCGCCTCTCTCCTCCTTGCCCGGCTGGCTGCAGGTCGGACAAGGCTCTGTGGAACCGGCGCCCGGGCGGGGGGTCAGCCCCGCCTTCTCAGCCGCCAGTCTCGGCGGCGGTCCAGGGAGGTGGCTTCCTCCTTTGTTGTAGTGCTTGGGTGTTTTTTTCGGACTCTTATGAATCTGGTTGCCCTTGCACTAGTGCCTGCCTTCAGGGAAGTTGGTAAGGTAGAGTGCATGAGAGGCGGTACCTGTCAGCTTCCAACTAGCTGCTTTGGCCTGGCACAGCAAACCATGAAGCGTGTTCAAATACTTTTGGACTTCATGTGAGCAAATATGCCGAAATTAACAGATTGAGTGAGAGGGAGCCTCTTTTTGTGTGTTTTCCTAGTGTAGAAAACCACACAGGTTCATATTTCCTTCTGTTTTCACTATTATCAGTTTTAAACCAAGGAAGTCATTAACTCTTGGATGGGTAGAGCATGGCAGGATTTTGCATATGTTGAATTTCGTTCGTATTCTGTCAGCATGCAGACCTACTGGAGGCAAGACCTCATCAGAAGAAAGGGATTTGGGTTCCTCATTGTACCCTCCCTTGTTCCTTTTGTAGTCAATGTTAAAAGGAAAGAGCGGTCAACCAGTTACTGGGTGGTGGTGATACATAGCCAGTAAACTTAAAATTTCTCAACTGGGTGTCTTTTTGGAATGACCTGTCCGTGTTCATTCACCAGTGCTGAAGACTTCACCAAAAGGGCAGTGTTTGAGTGAGGCTTCTCTTCTATCTACCTCTCTAGAATAGTCTGTCTTGATTGTCTTAGCCTGGGTGAGATGGCATGTGTGCTCTTACAAGAGCCATCTTGTTTTTTCCTCATAAACATGGGGTTGTGGTGTACCCAGCAGCAAACACTAGGAACATACAGAAGTATTAAAACATTGGTTCTTTTAATGTTTTTAACATTTAAAATGTATAATTCTGTATCACTCTTTGAGATTCCTTCTCTTTTTGCATTTCTACTTAGTGATTACACTGATTTACTTTTTTCTATTGCTTGAAGGTTGTTCTTGTTTCTGATTCCTTTTGTCTGTAGTCACATTTTCCTGTTCTATGCCTTGAGGTGGTTTTGTTCTTGGTTTCTTTCTTTTTTTTAATACCCTTTTGTTTCTCTTACTATCTGCTTCATCATTTCTTCATTTTAACTTTTTGGTGGAATCTTTTCTTATTGGTAGATTCACTCCAATGGAAGAGTTTTTCCCCTTTTGTTTTCATTGCTCTTCAGTGGTTTCAAGGGGCTACTCCTGGAGTGATATTTTTTTTTGTCCGTTCTTTCTCAACTTCTGGTGGTTTTGCTTTCCTCAATATCACTGAAATAACAGTTCCCCTTGATCCTGAGAAGTAAGGTAACAAAACTGATGTCACTTCCTCAGTGCTCAGTGTGGGACAGACTTAGGGCTCCTCATGGTGTTTGGATTTTAATAGAGCACAGACAAATTGTTTTAGGTAAATATTACAATAACTTCTGATACTGCTCTCATCTCAGAGTTTATAGCTTTCACAATTGTCTTTTCCTATTTCAAACATTTTTTTTTCTTGAAGAAAGATGGCTTAATAAAGAAGAAATAAACCCCATTGTTAAATTTGTAGCAAAAACAGATGCAAAGCCTGAGGGAGTGAGAATATTCTCTTAATAGTAGAATTTGAAAGTAAATAATCTTGAGCGTGAAGTGGGTCGCTTCAGGAGGTTTGATAATTCCTAGATACAGAATTCCATAGTACTTGTTCAGAAACAGTGTTCTTGAGCTGAGTGATAGATTTTCCAGTCCTTGTGAACATAGAGGAGGAAAATACATGACAGTATATGTGGCATGCCTGTACTCAACATGAGGTCTCTCCTACTTAACTAAAGAATTGGTATTAAGCCAACACAATTAAGAGAGGTAGAAGCCTTGTTTGCTGTGCAAGGCGAAGTTAGGCGTATGCCAATGTAAAAACATTAATGCGTGCAAGCACACAGTTTTGCTTGTTCACTTAAATTGCTTCAATGCAGCATGTTTAGGTACACTGATTTAACTCGGTGTATACAAATCAATTGCATGATTACAAAGGTAATGCTTTACATGTTAAAGTTAGGAGACCTTCTCGGCAGATTCAGGAAACTGGACTGTCTAGCCCAATATAACCTTGGCCTTAACAGCCTAAGTTTCTATTAATAGCAAGGGAGTCAAATGTGGAGCCTACTTACGATCTTCATCTATCATCTGCCTGCTCAGATATAATTTGGTGTAGATACTGTGTATGGGTATCATGATAATAGTCGTTTGTTTCTGTTGGTTCTTATTCTCTGGACTCCATGTTCTGAGTTTTTTTATTTGGTGTATTTTAAGTAAGACTTCATCAGAAGTATTCTTTAACTGGTCTGCTGTGAAGGAAATCTTTCCAGCTTTTCATTTCCTTTAGGGTGGCTAATGTGAATCTAGAAGTGGTTTGGTCTGAGGTACAAGTATGTGTGTATTAATCTGCTATGACTAATTAAATCTATAATTTACTTTTTAGAGATAACTGAGTGTTAATTTTTCATTTCTTACGCCTTTATATAAGGGATCTGGAATATAGTGTAGTGGATGGATGCTGATTTGCTTTAGGTACCTTGTGTAATTCTCATCGGTTTTAGAAAAATCAGATCATCCCACTTTTGAACCTTAAGATTCTTGTGCAGATTTCAGAGGTTTTGATGATTAAGTTAATTGCAGTTGGTCTGATCTATTAGAATGTAATTTAGACTTCAGAAAATATCCAAGTTTGTAAACATAGCTGCTTGTCAAAGTATTAAAAGCTCTAGCTGGGACAAGGTTTAATAGATTTTAAGATCCAGTGATAACCTCAGTAGGAGAAAATAGTTTGTAGTCATCACCCATATGGTATCTAGCCATAGGCAAATAAAATTTTGCAGCTCCATCAGAGATAATTAATAATGTTCCAAAGAAGGCAAAATCTTCAGTTCTAAAGTGTTTAGTGTAGACATATGCTCATAGTTCATCTGCTATAGGAAAAAAAATAACCATGCGGTTAGACAGGGAGAAATTCAGACTGGGGTATTTTTTGGTTGGTAGATGGTATTGTGTTATAACGAAACTTGATAGTTTATAAAATAAGCTGGAAGCAGGCAATATGCCATGTGGTTATAATAAGAGTATAAATAGTCAGTAGTCTGTTACTGATGAGTGCTGCGTTGTTTCTGTGGCTGGCTTGTTCAGGTTCCCCTTGTAAGTCTGTAGACAATAACCTGATATATTAGAGAGCCTCTATGCTTTGGCTATTTCATTCCCTCCATGTCCAGTTTCTGAGTATGCCTTGCTGTGTGTTGACTTATTTGTTAAATTAATCATGTGGGAAGCAGATGTTTTAGTGCTGCATTACAGTACAAAGAGCGTAATATCTTCATCAAGGGTTGCATATCCTGAAAGGCAAAAAGCCAGGTTAAGAATTTCATTACACAGGCTTTGCATTGATGTTTCCTGTGCTTTATTGGTAGTTATGGCAACCAATGGCTTCATTGACAAAGTGTGTTACCTTCTCTTATGACTTTTATGAAAGGATCTAAGAAATTATCAATTTCTACTTGTGACAGTGAGCCATTTTTTTATCAGTAGGCATGTGTGAAGTACCAAAACCTACACTTATAAGAAAGGTAACTGTTACAAATTGATGTTGTATGCCTCATATTCAAAAGCACCTCCAGGTTCCTAGCTATAAGCTTTCTGCAGGCCTATCTCTGATGATCCATACTTATCTTTCAATTTAGCTTTGTGTCTTAGGGCGTACATGACTGTAGGTTACATGGGCATCCTCTCTGAGCTACACACTGTATCAGACACCTTCCTCTGCCCTCTTATGAAAAGGCTTGGAAATTGTCTTTTCCTCCTCTCTCTGCCAGAAACTATGAGAAGTATATTCATAGTTTCTGGCCTGCTTATTTTTTCTGCTTCAGTTTATTTAGAATTGGCTCTGTTTTTTCACGCATTAAAATGTGTGCACCCAGTAAGTAGTGAACAGTTTTAGTTTAAATTTTGGACAGTGGATACCTACCTAGTATTGATGACATTTACTACTCTGTCTCCATATCCTTCTTTCCTTCATTCTCACTCAGTTCCTTATTTCATCCCTTTTCAAAGACTCATTTCAATAGAAATGGCCTTGTTGCTTGGAAGCTATGAAGAATATACTCTTATTTCTTTTACTTTCTGTTGCTAAGTAAGAGTAAAGGACCTTTTTCATATTCCAGACTTGAGAGAACTTTAACAAATAAGAGTGACAATAGAAAAGCAAGCTTGCTGTTGGGAAAGCTATTATTAATGGTTACCTCTGGATGGATTCTGTGCCTGTTCATCAGGCAAGGTCTCTGTCATCTTGGATTGCAGCAGCTGTGATCTACTTAAGATCAGAAAAGTCAGATCTTCTTGCAGCTGGCTTCTGGGGCATGCAGGTAATAACTGTTTTCCTGGCATTAAGTAGATTATGTGGTTATCTTATGGACTGTCTTGCAACAGCGAGTCTCCTGTTTAGCATGCATATTGTATGTTGCTGCTCTAAGGTTGTCCCTTCTAGTGTGATTCTATCAGTTGTATTCTTAAACAGTAGACAAGAAGGTTTTAGTTCTCCAGGTCCTATGTTAGATTTGATAATGCAGCCTCAAAGAGGGAAGGGTGTTCTTTTGGACCCTTTAAGAATTTTCTGAAATGGATGCTTATCAGAGCCTAGACATTGTCAAGGAATTTGGCCTCTGAATATTAATGAGTCTTTGTAGAAATACCAGATTTTTTCAGGATTGTTGGGTTGGTACAAATGGTGCTCTGTAGGATCTCTTATCAGTTTCATGCAGCTTCTCTGCTTTCGAAGTCAGCTTTGGGCTAACAGGGAAGTCTGAGCTGTACTGTCAGCTTGGCAGGAGTCTGAATAAACCCATGGTCATGTATTTCTGGTGGGTGTGACTCTTCAGAACAAAAACTCTAGTATCTGGTCTTCTACATACAAGGTACAGGAGTCCATATTAGGTTTTACACTGACATGAGCATTTCAAAGGACTACATTTACCATGCATCTATAAATAATTGATTTTTTTCTGCCCTACTCCCCACTTCCTCCATACTTAAAGCTCAATATTTGGTATTGCTGCTTAGGATTCCACAGTAGCATTCAGTAGTTTTTATAGAGCTTCATGTTAGGTCTAATCCTTGGAAAGCAGAAAAGATTGCAGATTGCTGTGTTGAGTCCATCGTTGCATACAGTCAATGCACAGACCTGCCTGTCTTGATTTCTCTTAATGTCTCTAATTAGGGCTACATCAGCCTCTACATTAGTCACTGTGATGTTTTCCAAATGGTTGACAGCCAAGTGATAATTTTGTATTACTGCTTTTAGAGCTGTGGCCTGACGAGACACCATGTACTTTGTACATGCTGAAGCATAATATGCACTTGTTTCAAAGGCATCAGTAAGATACTCAAACATATCGGTATGCATAAGTGATATACATAAGTTTAAACATTTAGAAGCTTTTAATCTTGCCATGTTAGTCACTGAACAAACTTAAATGATAGTTCTACTCCAAATCTTTTGCTAGCAGGACCAGTCTGGTTTGAAGAACAGAACAGTAGTGTGAAAATTGAGCTTGCAAGATAAACTATTTCATGTCTTGTCTGAAGTTGGCTTATTTATTGTATAACTTGTCTATTGCTTTGTAATATACATTGGTATGTGCTCAACTTAAGAAGAACTGGTGTTTCGGAGGTCTCTGGCAACGGTCTTGTTTAGTTTTTTGCTAACCAGTGTTGATTTTCAGTTCCTTTGCTTTGATCCCACCAACTTCTTAAACTCCTTTTATCCCTTTTGTGAAACTATCAGCTGCCAGGGTTCTAAGTTTGCTATGTCAGGGTGGAATGTTATTTATCTGGTACATATCTTATCTATGTGGGGCTGTCGATGGATCTGTTGGCAACACAATAAAAGTGATGTAGGGTGTATGTTTGTGGAATGCATTCCGAAAGAACTTTTGTCTCACAGATCTTTCTTAATGACAAATAATATAGTTTGATTCAGAATTCAGGCCATTCTTCCTTATAATCTACAGAGTATCAGGAATTTTATGTAAAATAAATAAATAAAAAAATAAAAAAACCCAAAACCCCTGAAACACTGAAAATTACACTGCAGGTGATTTTCAGTAGTATGCCTACGTGCCCTCCTGTATAGAGTATTCTGTTACTAAGCTTTTCACATTGAAGTAACAGGGAGAGCCCTTTGGGGTATTGCAATAACAGGGACTATATAATGAACTCTCTTGCCTTCATCAGGATTCATCTCTTTGTTTCCTCACAGCACCTGCAGTGATAATGGCTCTGGCATAAAGAACATGGACACTTCCCTTTCCAAGAAAACTGCAAGTTACATGCAAACTACCATGTCTGTTGGAGGCCCAACCAAATTGATATCTTCAGCTTAAGTTAATAATTTTTGTTAAAATCCACACATCTTAGTCAAATCCTCATGAAATGAAGGTAGTTTTCACATTTGTCTGGCACTCTGCAGTCACTTAGAAGTTTGTTAGATGAAGTATTTGGGTCAAAATAATACCTGTTGTATGTTTTACTTGTTTAAATTTTCTTGAGAAAATTTTCTTAGCCAGAAAGTATCTTTGTTAACTATTTTGGAAACTAAATTGTTATTCAAATAGAAGATGAAATTGATGTGACTCTGAAAGCAACTGCACAGGGAGGCTGCATGTGAACTAATGGTTTAGGATGAGTCAGGGTCAAGCAAAGATGGCTCTGGTGAGGGCTAGGACCAGATACTACATTTGCTGATCTGCTTCTCAGGCATATTTTTTAAGTCAACTGGGAATTCTCCTTTGTGAATGCTATGTAAGGTTAAGAATACTGAAAAGTCGTATCCTAAAAGTTATGAAGTTAAGCATCCAGAACTAGAGTATGCATTGTGTCTTTGCTTCTCTATCTTTAAGTCCATATTGAGGGAAAAAAAAAAATCCTTTAGGTATTTTTCTTGTGAGCTTTTTTAATGTTAACTTTAATGAAGATAGCTACTCAGAATTCCATTCCTTCTCATTCTCACTGTATTTCTAAGGTCTTATGATTGAAGTTACCAAATCCACTGTTTCTGATTGATAGTGGGTACTTGTATACTAATGAAACTCATTGTAGTTTTATCTACTATACAAGATGTTTCTATCTGAGGTCTAACAAAGAATAATAGAAATGCTCTTCTGCAGAGCTTTGTCTACTTTTTCTTTGAATTGGAGGGCTTGCTTTGATGAAGGATGCTCAGTGTAGCTCTGAGCACCAAGGGAACTACTGGTGACTCACTACCACTTTTCCTGCTGTTCTGCAAGGCTTGGAATAATTTCCGAGTCTTGCCTGTGATTTCTAGCCTCCCAGTGTGGCCAAACAGGTTTGTCATGAAGGCTTAGAGCCTGGAAAGATGTCCTTTAATGTTCTGATTTTGTTGTTTTGTTTGATTTTGTGGTGGTGGTGTTGTTTTGTTTGGTTTTGTTTGGGTTTTTTCCCCCCTCTTGAAGCTATTAATTCTGCTGTGTTTCATTGTCCTTCACTATTGACTCTAGTGCCTTACTTCGGATATTTCCTGGTTAGGAGGGTTAAACTGACATCTTTCCAGTTGGCTTTGCTTCTTGTTGGAGTCCCTAATAGTAGAAATGCAAGCAGTCAGTTTTGTCTCGACTCCTCTGTAGCTTGCATCTTTCCTAAAAAGCAGAAGAGCTGTGATTCCTCAGGCCTTGGATCACTTTTGGAAGTCTATTTTGTGGGTGAAAGCAATTTGATTATTCATATTATTTACTAGGGTGTGTGGGGGAAACATGCAAAACTTCTTTTTCAGGGGAGCAGGTAGTTTATTTCTCTGCATTTTTTCAGCGTTACCATTGTGTTTGTTGTTTGAGACAGTGGATTTACATAAAGCAAGGCTACAATATATCAAAGCCCTTTTACATCCAGATAATTTTCCAATGCTGTTTATGCAAGTTGTATTTTGTTCTGCATTAAGATTTGGTTTAATATGTGAACTGCAAAAGCGGGAAAAAAAAACATTTCAACACTCTTTGCCAGTACATAAAGAATGAAAAATCAGTTCACAAGAGCTCTGAGATACAGCTGTACCACTCAAAAATTATTTTGCATCTTGCATCTATTTTGTAGATTCAGTGTATATAAGAATAGTATTAAGATGTTAGTTTTACAGTAGGGACAAAATGTATATTATGTTTAAAGTGTCTATTGAATTCTTATTTACAAAGCTTGCTTGTTTTTTTTGAAACATTATATGATATTGTCAGTCATATGGTATACAGTATGAAATGTATGTAACGTCTTAAATAAAAGCTCAGTGTACATATTGGTACTGAATTGAAGAATCAAGTGGAGGTTTACTTTCTTTACTTAGTAATTGATTTCCAGTAGTTTTCATTTAGGTCTTGTCACTGGAATATCAGATTCTTGTCCTTAAAAGCTTCTGACAGAGTCAGGTACTCATAGTGCTGTAGTACCATAAAACTTGTGAAAATGGGATGTCTTCTTTTGACAGCTTTACAATCCAGTTTAAAACATATGACTTTTAAACGTGGGGAGGCAGGGGACAAAATAGTGAGAGAAAAGTGAGAGTAAAAATAGTCTCTGTTGTGTATACATGAACTTACATCAAGTTTCTGGAATGCGACTGAAACATGAGACACTGTGGGATGCAGTGGAAGGGAGAGCTGAGCAAGTGTTCAATAGCTGTAAAGGTGTGGTCTGGCTGGAACTGAAGGCATTTATCAGCTGCTGTAATAACTGGAGAAGTTTAAAATTTCTCCTTTAAAGTGAAGGAGTTGGCTTCACAGGGACCATTCTATCTATCTGATGTGTGGCTGGCCAGGATGGCATCCTCCTATATTGCTTGCTTTTTGGGTTTTGCTCCCTATCACATGAAACAAGGGATGATGGCAGGATGATTTAGGGATTCAGTGTGATTTCAAGAAGGCAGGTCTGTGAGTGTTGGTGAATTTAAGCTGGCCCAATGAATTTTTATTTATTTTGAAAGTAAATAGCTGCTGCTAGCTTAGCTCCTGAGCTGGTTTAGTACAGGATCAATCACGTGCCAGTGCTGCAACGAGTAAGAGGGCTAAAGACAGGCTGTGGCAGGACCAACATAATTCAATTTATGCAGTTGTGAAACTGCAGCTTGAAAGAAAGGAGTTCCTTTACCTGCAGGCACTTGTAAAATACATTTTGGAAATTCACAGTAGAATTATTAAAGATGGAAAAATAGTAGGAGAGAATGGAATCAGTCTGGAAAGCCTAACGTGAAGGTTGCTCAGAAGATGTTAATGCTGCTTGTGTTAGTAATACATAATATTCCTTAGTCATGTAGATGTCAGCAATATTTTACATCTTACAAATAACATACTGATGCAGAATAAGAAATTTCAGGGATTATTTTGAAGTAGTGTGGACAAGACCTCTTATCAAAGCTGGTTTTCTTTAATTGCAGATTTTTTTGTTATTCTCTCCTTTTGCTATAATTAGCCTTGTCTTTTTGTGAAAAAGCAATTTCAAAAGTAGTGAACTGCACAGAAGAAAAACCCCAACAAACAAAAAAATATCCTAACAGAATATACTTTTGAACTGGAGAAAAGAAGAAGGGAAAAAAGATCATGACTTTTTTTCTCACCGTAGACTTGTATTTTGGTACTTCTGTGTTAGACCTTCAGTGAGATAGGGCTTGAATATCTATGGCTAATGAACTGGCACTCTTACTGAAATACTCCTATTCTTAAATCTCATTGGAGTATAACAGTAAAAATATTCACAAGGAAGACTGTATAACACAATAAATGTGAAGTACTACAGATTAAATAGAAATTACATGCTTGTAGAAAAAGTATTTTGCAATATTGAAATAATTAGTAAAGCTTAGATGATTTAACAACTCAAAGTGATTTGTTACTTACCTAGTCAGTCTTCTTCTCCATAGTTATTTTTTTAGCTTCTTCAGAAAACTTTCTTATCTAGATTATACCCACCTTTCATCACCCCCCTGTTAGAGACTTCTGCCTGCTTCAAGTGGTGTATTTCCAAAGCTTGATGTTGCCAGGAGAGATTTGGATAATGTTCCTTTTTATTGCTATTAAGTCACTATTTCAGTAGTCTTGGGAGCATTTTGAAAGTAAATTTGCATAGACAGACAATTCATTAACTGAAACTGTGGTAAGGAAGGTCTTCTAGAAGTATAAGGTATTGATTATGGAATACCTCTGGCTGCTGTTTGTCCAGTGATTGTGTAACCCATTGAGAAGTTTGTCACAGGTATCTCTTTCTGCCTGGGTAAGAAGTTTCAATGTGTTTCTTTGTTGGCACAGCCTGGTGTTCTGGCTCTTTTGAAGTTAAAACAGCTGCTGTTTTAACTCTGGAGAGCTTCCAAGACATTGTCTGGCATTTTGGTCAATATCTGTAGAAGAAATGTATAGCACTCTGTGGAGGCAGTAATGCTTTGAGTAGACCAGAGTATTGGTATTTTAGGATTGTGGAAGTACCTTAGAGTGGCAGGGTTGGTTTTCCATAATTCAGCATAAAACAGTGTCTCAGGCATGAATGTTACAAACCTGGGCTCAGAAAGATTTCTTCATCCGGATTTGTAAATAATCCAGTCTGGGTTGCCTTTCTTGATCATTAGATTGATTCTTGTCCTTGAAGTTCAGTGTGGCCAATAGCTTGTCTAGTGGCAAGTCATGTCAGCAAGGAGGTGTTCTGTGGGTTAAGAACAGCTACAATAGGATACTGATTTTTGACAATACTTTAATACTGTAGCCTTTGAACCATAAATATAGAATATGGCTCATCTTGTTAAATGATACTGGCATTCCTACTTTAAGGTTTAGGGCCTGGTACGTAGAAATCATACCCTGTTTGGCACTGCTGTAGTTTATGCATGTGACAGTGAAAAGACGTTTCCTTGTAGTAAGTTGAATTTGGGTTCTGCCTTGATTTTTTTTTTTTCTGTATCTGTATTAATATAGTGATAATAGCACACTTTTTAAGTAAGTAGTGCTTTCTGGAGAATCTCAGGAGAAAATATGATTTTTAAAGTTCAGTTACAGGATGTGTTAAAATTGGGATAATTCATGGGCTGATTCACAACTGCCATGCTGGTATAGGCTTCTTGGGGAGTAGAGCTATTTATTTACTGAGGAAGGAAGCTTTGTGCTTAGCAGAAGCTGGGATTCAAAATGACTACGTGTGAGTTTTGTTACTGTGGCTCCCTTAGCATGTAATGTGATCATACAGCAAAAACATTGGTTGAATACTAAATATGTTGGGGGAGACCAGTGTAAGTTATTAAAAACCCCTGCATAGTAATTCTTTGCTTGTGTGTCTTTTAAGTACTTATTTACTTTTGATCCCTTCTTATAAGGATCATGGTGAAAGGGAAACCAAATACCTTTAAGATAACAAACAAGGTACCATATTGCTGCATAGATCAGGCCAGATTTGTGATTTTCTGGCACTTTGGGTTTCTATATGTGAGTGACACAAAAGTGAAAGACAGAAGTGAAAAAGTGAAGACTTTTCATAACTTCTGTAAATGTCATTTGCAAAGACAAATGATGAAAGTGAAAACCATCCATTTGTGCATTAACAGAAAGTTACCAGTCATCACTGAGCTTGTTCTGCCTGGCACTTTCCCCTCCACCCCCTTGGGGATGCTTAGGCTGTATGTGCAAACTGCAAATTATCTGGCTAGTACTGCCCTTGCTTACGTTTTAATTAAAAAGTGTAAGCTGTAATTAGCGAAGGAGAAGCTCTTAATCTTTAGTCTTGTGAAGATGCCATCTGAACTGCTGGACTTCCATCCGCCCCCTTTTTTTGTTGTTTTTTTTTGGTTTGTTTTTGTGTCCCATAAATTCAGATTCTTGCTTTGTGTCTTCTCTTTCCTTCTTTTGAAGGTGAAAAAAGGTCCTCAAAGAAGAAAGGCTTATGGTGTAGAAAGTAGAAGGCTTCTTCTGGAATGTGTGGCATAGCAAATATAGTGGGGACATGAAAACAATTTTCATATTTAAAGCTGAACCTTTGATGAAAAATTACTGGTAAAATCTAGTGAATCTTCCCAGTGAAAGTGGTGTGGTTTAGACTCTTTAGTCCTTGTTAGCTTCTTCTTTGACATGGGTAAATAACTCTTTGATGTTGGTGAATGTTCTTTCTAAAAATAGATTTGGAGCTGAAAAGTATTCAGTGACTCTTGAGTCAGGCTCATGTTAAGTCAGTGGGAAATCATTCTGTCTGCTCTAACAGGGTTTGGCTTAACCTCATGTCACTGTGCATTAGCCAAGCCTCAGCTACTACTGTACAGGAAGTTGCCAAAGAAGAAATGTTTTCTTTTCTTTTTAAACGAAACACTTTGCACAGTTTTTGTAGGCTGTTTCTATCATCGTTTGATAAGTCAATCTTAGTTGTTATACATTTGAAATAAATACTGATCCTGCAATGTCTTAAGCTTTTGGGAGTTCTTTTTATTTAATGTCAAAAGACATTAAAAATGTCAGTAGCTGAATGAGGACTTGAAGGCTCAGGCCAGCCCCTGACTATTTCACAGAAAGGGGAGGAACTGTTTTAGTTTGATATTTTCAATTAGTCTCTTTAGAAATTGGGAGATATGCCTTGATAAAGAAAAATTTTATTTTTCAGTGGAAGAAGCTTCTAACATGTCTTGGAAGGAACTGGGATGTTAGATATGTGGACTCTGACAAAGAGGGGGGAAAATGTGGCACCTTAATAATTTGCTGGACTCAGAGACAAAATGGGTTTGAACGTATTAGTTGGAATTTCAGATTGTCATTTCTGCCCCACTTTTAGTGTAAATGCATACAAAATCTGAAAAATATAAAAAAAAAAGTAATGATTTTCTTAGTATATGTTCTGCTGAGCTGTGCTTGGCTAACATTTTTCTCATCTGTTTTATAGGTTTTGTAAAAGACACCGGATTAAGTCAAATTCAAATGTTCCATGTGTCCCAAAAGACTTGTTGATGATGTCAGAATTAGTTCTTCCACAGTTCATCTTTAGTCTTATTCAGCACTTAAGAGAGGGGTATAACGAGCCTGGTATGTTTTCAATTTGCATGTGTTTAGCGTATCTTACCATGCTGCTGTCTCTTGCTTTGCAGTCTGTGAAGAAACAGTACATAAATACTGTATAGAATGCATGAATGCTATCTATAGTTAATAGTACTTAATTTTATACCTCTTTTCCTAACAAAGTTACTGCCTGGCTAGGTCATTCGATCTTTGTTCTCTGCTGAAGAGCTTCTTAAATATTTTAAAGGTTACCAAGCATTGTGTTGAGCTCTTCAAGAAAATGAAGTTGGGATTAATTTGAAACTTGTACATGTGAATTTTAGAGCATTATTAGTACAATTTATTTTGTGGTGGTCATAGCTGTTCTGCCTTGTGAAGGTCTAGATCAAATTACATTACATTTGCACCAAAAGTTCTTGTTGTGTGGTTTTCAGCTCTTGATCTGCCATCAGAGAAAGACCTTCATAAAATCCTCCAGGTTTTGGAGCCTCATGTTTCCTTTCTAGAAGACTTGACCAAAATGGGAGGAGCAATGCGATCAGTTCTTACCCAGGTTTTGACTAGCCAACAGTTCTACAAAGATCTTAGCTCTGGTATGTTTGTGTTATTTCTAATAATTAAATTTTCAAGTTATGAAGAATTTAAGCGCATAAATTTTGTTTATCACTTCAGTTTCTGCATGTTTTTATTTGACATCTCAAAACCCAGAAAATGCATGTTTTTAAGGATACTTTTATTGTTGATAGAAGAGGGGTGGGCTTCAGGTGCAACTAGAAACATTTGTTATTAAGAGCAAACCTTTTATCTTCTGTGTCCCAGATAACTGTATAAACATATTTAATTTCAAAAGAGTTCGTATAATGAAGTTGTTATCTTCAGAGTGAGGTGAACGTGGCAGCTTAGATCCTCCAAAGAAGGCAAATCAAGCTTATTCAAAGTGGAATATGTCTAACTTATTTTGTGATCTGCCGTCACAGAGGTTACAGGAGGAGACCTGAATGGCAAAAGGCCATTGTGTGTCCTGCACTTCTGTGCAAAGCTTTTTTTATTCTCTTCCTTAAACCTCCTTTCTCCCCCCAAGTTATTTATTGCATCCTGTACCAAGTCATAATGAATCTGAAAAAATGGGGCAGTCACGATTAACTCCAAACCACCTAGTATAAATTAACTCCATCTTACTTTGTTGGAATTAGAAGGTGTCTTTTTGAGTCCTTTGCGTACTTCGCTTGCCTAGGTATGAAACAAACAGTAATTACAGTAGATGTAAGTTGCTGTAACTGGCTTGGGCAGCAGGTAATTGTAGAACAGGCAATCTTCAAATCATTATTTGGAAGGAGAAACACGTGGGAATGCTGCCTCAGGAAGAGTTGTCTTTATTCTGTTTCCTTTCTCTTTTTCTCTCCTGTTTAATGATATTTGATTGAGGGAAATTTAATGACTTATCTTTTCCTATATGCAATGAATTTCCTCAGCTAGAAAAGTGGAGAGGCAATGGGAAGTAAGGTATTCTTATCTGGACTTCTGAAATGGAGAGTATGTGTGCAGGAGTAGGTACAGTTTCTGGGTAGGGAAAAGAAAAAAAGGGATTTTAGAGCAAAACCTGTCCTTTTGGCTTTGAATGCAAAAGGAGCACAGCTAAAAGGATACCATCACCTTTTTCATGTTTTCTTTTCCTTCAACAATTGGCAGAATTTGCTCTTTTAAGCTTATTTTTTCCTTCTATAACAAATGTGTTGGGTTTTTTTGGTCCATTTCTTTGTGGAAAATTTATATCCTGAGTGTTCAGTGTCACTTTTCTTCATCAAACAGTTGCAATTATGTTACCTTTATGAATAGTCTCTGTTAATTGCAGCTTCCAGAACTTGAACTTTGAAAGGAATATTCCAAACATTAGAAATCATACCTGGGGCATTACCGTTACTGGTTTTTATTGGTTTATTTTTTTTCCCCATGGGAAATTGTAGGTCCCTGTCCTTTCTGTCCAAAACCAACCAAATCCTTTTTTGCTTTAGTGTTAGTGGTGGCAGTGCTGACAAGACAGAAATGAAGTGTATCATTTAGAAGGAAACATTGTTGGAGGGCAAAAACTGTGGAGGTTTTTAGTCTTTTGGGTTTCAGTTCATTAGTTGAAAAAACTTCTTAGGTTTTGCATCTCATATGGCTTATTAAAACATTGTGGACCTTTTTTTAGATTGCTTTTATTGAATATAGAGTATATGAATCAAATAGCTGTTGTACATTAATGCTGTTTTACATATGTATTCAAGGTGTTGGAGAGAATGCATGTGCAAAGAAAAGTCATGAAAAGTACCTCATTGCTTTGAAAGGCTCTGGACTGGCATTTCCTGAGGATAAAATTGCATGTGGTATGCAGGAACAAGGAGCTGGAACTAGCACATTAGCAGTTCAAGGTTTGTGTAGAAAAACATATTAAGAGAAAATTTTACTATTGTTGCTTTTGATATAAATTGTTCTTTAGTTTATTGAAACAAACAAAACCAAACCAACAAACAACCCAAACCAAATCTTAGTAAAGCTTAAGGAATTACCTGTTACTTAGTGCACCACCAAATTACAGGACTTATTTTAATTCTATCAACAAAGCTAAACATGTTAACTTTTTTGTTGCTGATGTACTAAGCATCATTTTTCAGTCATAGCCTTAGTGGAATTTGAGTAGGCAAGATGAAATTGCTCACAGTGGAATTTTGTCACGGTAGCTGTGCTGTGGATTTTTTTTTTTTTTTGATCACTGAAGGCCATCAGAGTTTTCTGCAATTTCTGAAAGAACCCATCTCTGTTAACTCAGTATGTTGAAGTTTGTATTGATTTTGTATTGATTGGAAATCGTACTCCAACTTCTCAGTCCACTGCTGTGTATCTTTTAAAAAAAGTTAATGTAGTGTTCATTTCATACTGGCTCATTAAATATCATAAACTCTTTTCAGTTTAAGACTTACAAAAGGAATATCTGAATTTTTTTTATTTCAAAAGGTTTAGCAGGTGCTACAGCAACATCAGGACAAGGGGATTCTTCAGATGAGGTGAGACTGTTTTTAAAGACTGTAATGAACTGCAGCAGAGTATTAAATGGAGAGAATGCTTGCAGCCAGATCCCACAAACCTTAACTCTTCCATCTACCACATATTCTCTGCATTTTAATAATTAGAAATAGATGAGATGTAAAGGAATAGATCTTATACCTTTGATTTACTAAGGACATCCTGAAAAATCCTTATTTTTGCTAATACTATTTCAGTTTAATATATGTATGTAATGTAGAAGAACCTTGTATAGGTAGTTCAAAAATCACTCTAAAGTAAATTGGGCTTGATTAAAGCTAACTTAAAGCATGTGATGCTGTGAATGGTGTCAGCAGTTTTTGGCACTTGAGAATCCAGCTGAACTGGTGATAGCAGCAGTGAGAATTTCTCTGTAGATAAATTCCCATGGGTAGACTTGACCTTACTTAACAAACACATTGAGTGGGAGTGAAAAGGAGGGAATCTCCCTTAAGATTGAGCTGTAGTAAGTACATGAAATTTAAGGAGGGAAGTTTAATTCAGGTAGAGTTACTGTACCAATTTATTCTCAGTTTGGGTTTTTTTTTTTCCCTACTATTTAAAGCCCAATTTCAGCTAGTAAGTCTTAGCAGCTATTCTTGTAGAGCAATATAACAAACTTTAAATAATGTAAAGTGTAGTTTTTGCAGGATCTTTGCTTATGTTGAATTCTGTGTGAGCAAACACTGAAGTAAAACCAATTGTTTGTGTATGTCTAAAACAGTTGTATGACTTGTTTGCCTCTTGTCACAAGCACAACAGCATCTGTTAGGCTTTCTGCAGTGCTATTTATAATTTGGCATTTTTCAGAGTATTGCTTGCTGTTTTTTCACCATCACTTGACAAACAAACAAACAAACCAACAAACCAACTCAAACAAACCCAAAGCCAACCACAAAAGACTGCTGACTATCCTTTATAAGGACCATGAAAGAAGGCGGCAATTCAAGTTAATGTTGATAACCTCATGTAATGGTTTCAAATAAATTTTGAATGCCTCAGCATGCTTCTTTGTGTTTTACTCCTGTAAGTGGTGAGGAGAGGAGAATAAACGGAAGTTGTTCAGAGTCTGAAGATAGATTGGATATTGCTGATGGTCTTTTTGTGATGGAACTACAAGAGGGAGGTGGCAACAGGTATATTTTAGGGAGAATATTTTTTTTTATAGGGAAAATACTTTTTTTTTTTTTTCAAGGAAAGGATATTTTAAGAATAAATAAAGGGAGAAATTACAGCAACTGCATTATAACTTGCTAGTTAAAGATACTAGTTGTGTAGAGATTTTTCTTTCTGATCTCCAAGATATAAAGGTATTTTATTCTGTTACTGCAGATGTGAGTTTTTTAGATGGAAATTCTGCATATACTCACATACCTGGAATCAATTTTAAGGTGTTAATTAAATTATACATTGTAAAGAAGCCCAAGAGCCTGTTTTGAAATCTGTATTTAGAAAATTTTAAAAGATAATTAGGAAGTAACATAGAGCTCAAACATTAAGCACTCAAAAAATTAGGTGTTTCTTAGTATGTATTTTCACTTCTGAATTTTCCTCTCATATCTTCAATCAAATCACATTGATACAATATGGGATGCAATTAGAAATATTGTCAACCCTCACAGACATCTCTGGAGGAAGTGCCTTTTTTATTTTACGGTATTTTTTCTAATAATGGTCTGCTTGACAAATATGAATTGCTGAAAGTAAATGCAGTCCTTTCATCCAAAAGCCAAAAAAAGAACTGTGCAGGTGGGAGGCTGAAATGTTGAGGAGAGAAATTATGTTACTAGAGAAAGGAGAAAAAAGTTACTTTGTTTTGACTTCTCTTCCTCTGCCCTGACTTCCCTTATAAGTTACACAGCGCATATAAAGCTTTTGTAATGCCTTACTGTACTCTCTTACAGCACAGTGAAACTGTGTTCTAATTAAAACGTGTGGCGAGAGTATGCTTTTAACTGGATTTTCTTCCTCTGGTATTTAAGATTAATTTAGAAAGGTTAATGTTTTTCTTACCAAGTAAGTTTTAAAAGTAGTGTTACTTCATAGATGAAAGGCTAGATTACCAAATTTGCATAGGCTACGAATTAGAGCAGTGCTTCTGCACAGTACTAAACAGCTTGAAAAGTTTTGCATAGTTTGACATATAGTTTCACTTCTACAATAGTAGATAGTTCTAAGATAAAAATAAATCTGAAGGATTGATTTATCCTGAGATTGTTATAGGTTGTTCCTCCCCCATCAGTAGCATTGGCTTACCTGTGCTCTATTTCTTAGTTTGTGTTACATCCTATAGTATTTTGTAGAGAACTCGCTATTAGTTTCTTTTGTTAGCTTTTCTTTCTCATGTTTTCCTTTTGTGCAAAAGGAGAAAAAAAGTCCTGTCTAAACCTGTCCTCCTACTTAAGAAATTTTTTTACCAAATAAACATTTTTTGATATCTATTTTTGGCTGCTCTTGTAGTTTACTGAGCACTGAATGCTGTATTATTCAGTTAATATACTGGTTGGCTCCAGTTGTTGTTTAATGTAATCATACAAAAATCAGTGTATGGTATATAATATTTAAAGTGTATTATTTGTGTTTACAACAGATATGGCACACAATAAGCATATTGTTAAATATTATGTTAAGTAAACCTACATAGATCTTTGCTGTTATGCAGGTATATTTAGACAGCATTGTCCAATGGGTAAAAGTAAGGTGTTTTGCTTACTCATTCTCTTTATTCCTGGGCTTGTCAGACACCATGTGACCTAGCACTCTCAATCTCAAGGCTGTTAAAACTCCTGCACTGACATTAAGATGTAATCCTACCTTACTTAAGTAATGGAAGCCAACCATCTAACATTATGGAGGAGAAAAAAAGAGTTCTCAAGAAAGCATTTCTCATAAGTCACTCAAGTTTTCTTCTTTTTATTGAAATCACTTCAAAAGTTGCGATAAAGACTGTTAGATGTTTACATTTTTCTCATACTGCATTTTATTTGCCAGAGCAGTGATGTTGGAGGCTAGAATCCAACAGATTAATCAGAAATTGTATACACAAATGCATTGTTTTCTGGTTAAGGCCCCTCTAGCAATTCTCTGGATTAACTGAGGCTGCTGAAGCAGTCTTGAGACTTCCAGCTATCCGCTTTCTAGCTACAGGAATTTAGATGCCTCTTCTTCAGGGCAGGAGACTTATGTTGCAGTCTTGTAGTGTATCAGCAGGTCTGATGTTTGCTTTAGAGTACTTGGCCCCCCTGATGTGGGGGGTGGGCAGTGGCAACATCTTGAGAATTGACTGGCTCACAATTGAAGTACAAAAGTTGCATGTGTTCGCAAAGACCATAGGACACCTAAGAGTTCAAATGTTTGTCCATCTTAAAATGAATTTTCAGATGGAGGTACTGAAAGGATAGGAAAATTCAGACTTCTCATGAATATGAAACTTTTGGTCAGTCCTTGGATATAAAATATGAATAATCTTTCTTCCCAATGAAGGACAATAACTTCCTGAGTGTCAGGTTCTTTATCACTGTAGCGAAGTTTGGTCATAAAATATAGCATTTGCTAAGAGGAGAATGACATTGATGACTTAGTTTTAATAGTAGATACCTGCATTAATTAACTCTGTTACATCCAGTAGGAATATTTATTTCCACTGTTGCATTAAACGGTTACCATTGTTGGTAAAGATCCATGCAGCATTTAATATAGTCTTACAATGTCACATTCTTTTTTCTTCTTTAATGCCTAGTGTTAGATTTTGTAAAGTGGTGGTGATGGTGTTTTTAACTTGCATTTCATTTTGGAACCTTTATTATTTTGTTTGCAGAGCACCTTGAAAGCTTCAGATGACAAGTGCCTGTGTAAAGTGTTTCCATTATTCTGTAGGGAATAAGCAATTAGAATTCAGCAATTAGACTTGACCTCTTAAAGGTGTCAAAAATACTTTATTCTTGCATGAAAACTTTTTTATCGATTAGAGAATGTATAGCTAAATGCTTGTGTTGCCAACTCTAATAGTTAGCATGTTGGCTGCTTTTTCTTTTGGGAAACAAAAAGCCCCAAACCCTACAGATGATTGAGGTGAAACCTTGGATGTGCAACAGTTAAGGTTTTTGTAGTGTTAAACGTTTTTGTAGCAATCAGTTTCAGAAATCAAAGCAAGAAACATTACATAGTTAATTAAATAGGTGAAGCTGCCTGAACTTGCAGATAGTAATGTTGCCTGTGGGGGGAAAAAAAGGCTATTTAAGAAAAATGTGGGGTTTTTTTCTACGGAGTTGCATGGAGTCCATTGGTTCCTGTCAACAGTAAAAGTAGTTTTCTGGTATATTTGGGATGTTCTGTTTTACCTTGATAGTTAAACCAGAATTTTGAGAGCATACCGTCTCTTGGCAATAACATTCTAAATATACCATTATCAATTTTTTAAACTCTTCAGGAGGACCAGGATGGTAGCCAAGGTGTGGGCAAGCGCAAGAGGGTGAAACTAAGCAGCACCACCAAAGGTATTTATAAAGCACTGATCTCAGTTTATCATACTTGCTTTCTGTCTATCTTAAAAATTATCTAGGGCTATCTGTTCACTTCCCAAGCACTGGAGTGCTGTATGTGACAGGTGTTAAACACAGCAAAATCTAAAAAAGAGTAGCAAGTGAAATTGTGGTAATTGGCAACTTTCCCTTGACCGAGTACCACAGGGACACTATTTGACCAGCCATTTTGTCACCGTCATGTTGCAAGTCGACCTCTAAAAGTTCGTTCAATTTTCACTGAGTGGCTGGCAAGGTTGCAGTGCAGCTTAGCAAACAAGTTTTGATGTATTTGTTCTTAATTACTTTATTCGTTACACCCCTGTACAGTATGGTTGTGTTCTCAGGCAGGCATGGGTGGTTCTTTCTGGTTCTGGTTGGTCTTTGTCTACTCTTCTAGTGATGTTTAAGAAAAGATACTCAAATCAAGTCCTGTTTGAAACCACTCCATTGTTTTCCTATATTGAAATTAGTCCTCTGTGCAATTTCTGGTCCAACATGAGCAGCACTTACCTTGAGGTCAGAGCAAGTTCTAATTCAATAATGGCCATAGGCTAGAAGCAAGGTAGCCCTATCATGTGCTTGTCCATGTCATTTTTTTGTGCTGAAGTATTTAGTAATAATATTGAAATTATTATTTTTATTATTAAAGCACTTTCTGATTTTGTGGGGGTTTTATTTTGTTGTTTTTAATCATGAGTATGAAGAGACTGATAAAGGCAGAACAAAGAAATTGCAAGTCTTGAGAAAAGAGCATTCAGGTGGAAAGCCTTCAGGTGAAAGTTGGAATTAAACTTCTGGAAAAGCTTTGAGTTGAAGGCTTGGAACTTGAATTTGAAATGCAAGGTCTAATGAGGTCAGTAAAGAAGTTGGAAGGTATTGTGAGGAGTATGGGAAAGTCAGATTGTTTCTAGTGGTGTTTTGGCAACAATGGTGTTAAGAGGCAATCTTAGAAATGGTGTGTGAAAGACTGTGGCAGAGAGTAATAGTGTGGAAGAAAACGTAGTTTTGGAGAAATGCAGGAGACTTACAGACATCCAAGGGGAGCTGTCTTACTTGAAGTTTTGAGGCAGTTGGGTTGTCTAAAAGATAAGTTAGAGTCAGGTAACACAAGAAATAATGTTGAGTTTCTCTGATTCATGATAACTGATTATGGGAGATAGGCAGGGAGGAAGTTCAGGTTTAGAAGGTACCAGATCTGAAAACCAGTATCAGCAATGGCATTTCAGGAAAAGGGATACTTTAATTCAACATTTGATTTCCCCCCAGGACTGTAGTCTTCCCCCTCTGAGGCATCCCAACATGGACTGTGCTAATGATGTTGATAGCTTCTAGTATCAGCCCCAGAGGAGGGAGTCTGCCAATGGGGGAAGGGTAAGTATCTGTTTTTATTAAATATTGAATAGTTTTCTGAAGTTTTCAATATTCATATTTTATGTCCAATAGGGTATAAAATAAGAGTATGAAAAGAAAATTTTAGAAAACTGAGTATTGAATAAAAACAGATCTACCTTTTCTGTATGAGCAGACTCCCAGTCCCATCCTAGGTCTCTAGTGGTACTGTCTTCATAGAAGCTTATTTATATACTGGGGATATCTTAGAATGCAAGACTTGTGTTCCAGAGAGATGTTTGCAGCAGTTTGTGGGGTTTTCTGTGGCACTAGGAAAGAACAAAAGGTGTAATTAAAGAAAATACAGGTTTTATTCTGAGGTTCACTGATACAGGTATGGGACTGAGTATTGAGAGGATTTTTATTTTATTCTTTTAAAATCTGCATCCATCTGAAGTACCAGATGTTTCAGGTAATTTTAAACCCCCAGGCACTATTGACTTATTTTTTTAATTATTATTTGGTGAAAGAAATTCAGACTCGTGGCACTTTTCACAAGAGCAGGGGCATGAGTCCCAGTGTTCTTGACAAATTTTCCAAGTTGAGTAAGAACATCCTGCCTACTTAAATTCTGTAGCAAGTATAAGTGTATATATATTCTGTCCCTGCCTGAAACTGCTGCATAAGGAGTTTGGTACGTGCTGTTCAGTTGTGATATATGCCAGAGAAAGGTGCACGTGAGTGACAGATGAGGTGGTGTGCCACTTGTCTCCATGCCTGGTGTTCTTACCATGTGGTATTTGGCATGTACCTAAACGGGTGCTGTCTGTTCTGTGGACAGAGGACTTCAGTTTGCCTGGCTACCAAGTAAAATCTCTTACACAATTTCTTAGCAAGAGACAAGGACATAAACGATCATTGTATGTTTGCTGCAATAGGTGATGTGTAATGCTTTACAAACACTTTAATATTAAAATATTTCATAATTCTGTTAAGGTAATTTTTTTATTTTGATGCTTACAGAATATATTGAATAAAACATATTCTTGTCTTTGTGTGGCTTGCTAGAGTCTTGAGGAGATCCCTAAAACTTAAATTACATGATACTATTTATGATTTTTTGCAATTTCCTGATATGTTTTGGGTTGATTGGTCACTTGACTGGGAACTCTGACCTTTGGTAATGGTAGAAATTTGAGGTAATTCCTGCTTAGGAAATACTCAAATGCCTGTCCTGTTTAGGATAGACAAGATGCTTTCCAGTGCAGTTCCTGAAGCTGTCCTACTACAGAGAAGTGTTGGGTCTTCGAGGCTAGATGGTGTTCAGCTTAAGTGTTTTTGAATCTCTGCTGATGGGAACACTTCATATAGTCCCACTGGAATTTGGCATTTGGGGGGTGCATGTGCGTGTGTGCATGTCCCAGACCTAGTTGATTTCTAGGTGTAAAGGAGCATTATGATAATTATTTTTCTTTAGTCCTTATATGTTACAGGAGTGAACAATACCTGTTGTAGTTTTAAATCATAAATAACCTTTTAGAAGAATGATGATAAAGACTCTTTCTATGTTAGTGTATTTTTTTTTTAATGGATTTAATATGATTTATGCTTTGTCAAAGCCAAAGGTTCATGAACAGTTTTATTCTAGCAGAGGTCAGTTTGAGCAGCTCTGCAATTGAGAAACTTATGCTTAAAACCACAGCTGGCAGAATGGAAAGATTGCTTGATTCCTACGTAGGTACCCTCCAGGGATGTGCTGTCAGCATGAGTAGGGGTACAGAGTGAATGGCCAGGAGCTGAATGGGGAAAGATGAGACTCTCTCTTCTGGTATCATCAGGAGCTAGTGCCTGGTTATCTGATTATAGTAATTTTTATGTTTAAAAAACCCCAAACAACTGCCAACCAACAACTGCGTGGTTGGTCAGTCAGAACATATGATGCTTTAAAAATAACAATAACTGATACATTACTGTTTCTATTTTACTTGTTTAGAGCTTTATAAACAGAATGTAAGTGTTCTTAGGTGATAGAACTCGTTACTTAAATTATATTTTGTTTTGCTATTTTAAGTTCAGTTAAATAGTAGTCTGTATGAATAGTTTCCCTCAATTAAGTGACTCTGTAAATATTGTGCATATTGCTGTGATTCATTACAGTCAGTGGAGCTATTACAGTAAGGTGATGTGATTCAATGCAAGCAATGAAGACTAGGCTCTGTGTTGTAGAATTGAACTAAATACTTTTATTGGCTTCTCTGGGAGGTCCTCTTTATTGTTACAGACTGACACTGCAGTGTTGGCCATATTCATCTTCCCAGGGTTTTTTGAGGAAAAAAAATATTTACAGAGTGCACAAAGATGTTCTTAAATTTTTGTTACTGAATTTTATATAATACAGTGCAACTACACTATTATGTAGTTTTCATGATTATTACATTATGCATCCCCTCCTCCAACCTTTTATGCAGATCAATCTATCATGGATGTTTTGAAGCATAAATGTTTTCTAGAAGAATTATTATTTTGGACAATAAAATATGAGTTTCCACAGAAGATGGTAACTTTCTTACTCAACATGCTGCCGGATCAAGATTATAAGGTACTTGCCTTACTTCATTCAAACTTAAATGTCTTTATATATTTTCATACTTACTGTGCCTTGCATGAGACCACATATGTTTATATTTGAGTAATAAGCAGTAAAATGGAGATTTTTTTTTTTTAATCTTGTTTTGAGTATTCTGTTAGAAGGTCTAAAGTGTATAATATCTGAAGAGAGATGTAAGCAAAACAAGATGGATAATTCTGGAGCGGCAGTGTAAATTTTGGTCTCATGGTTCAGTTTTTTCCTTTCTGGCTGTTAGTACTTATTTGCATGTGTTGGACTTTATTTTGGTTTAATTTGCTTTGTAAATTAGAGTTTTATCAGTTAAAAAATGTGGACCAGCACTGAATGATTCTGTATTGTGGTATGACTAGTAAATAATTGCAGCGACTTTGTTCCTGTTGCAGCTGTCGTAGGCAGTGGTTTCTCTGTATAGACCATTACAGTGTGAGTGTTCTTGCTGCAGTTATGCCCTAGGTGCTTTTGGGAGCCTTCCAAGTGCTTCCTTACAGAGTTTTGCAGTTGTCCATACCAAGTGTCTCCTGGCCTGGAGTCATGGATACTGGATGTCATCTTCCTGTTTTAAATCTTGGTGTGCAGCCAGGTTTGGTTGTTTGCTCTACATGTTCCCGAGACCTAGTATACATAGCAATCAGGCTTAACATTTTGCTCTGATCATGTCATACCTTTAAACCATGCAAATATTTTGGACCTTCTCTGATCCCTGCTAGGGATCTGCAAAGATGAAGAAATCCTAAAGTCCAGGCGTGCAGGTTTCTTCAAAGATGTCTGTTTATAATAGGACAGCCCTGTATTCAGGCTCATTAAAACCTTGCTGTATCAAAGCAAAGAACATGAAGATAACTTGGAAGGAAGAAAAAGATAAGATACAGGATTTCAGCAATACTCTGTCCAGGTCAAGACAGCATTTTGATTTGGGATGCCAGCACAGATTCAGCAGGTCTTGGATTCACCTATTACATGAGGAGACATGAGGACTATCTTAACTGATGATCGCTTGCCAAGACGCTTGGTATTTGGAGACAGACCCAGGTGGACATCCAGTTCCCCTTATCCATTGCCAACTAAACTCCTGCCTGTACTGCTGCTAGCATGCAGAGGAATTTGGTAAGTGTTGCTATGTTTACCTATTTACTGTACTGTGTAATAACAAATTTTGATGATCATGAGGTCTTCTTTCCTTTGACAATAAGCCACAGTCTCCAGTGGCTTTCTTTACTGTGTTCATAATCTTTCTTCATTATGTACTCAGAAAAAGAGACCATGTTATATTTAGTTTCTGTACTGGCTGCCACTTTTGTCTAGAAATCAATCTGTCTTGCACCCATCAGTACAATAATGTTTAATAATTAAATATTTTTTGTTAGCCATTTTATATTGTGTTTGATATAATCAGTTTATTTTTATGCACAACCTTTGTTACAAGCACATATCCTAAGCATTTGAAATCTTTTAGAATCTGATTCTAATTGCTGTGACTAAAAAGTGTTTTTCAGTAGTAAGGAAAGTCAGAGCAGGAAATGTATCACAGAGCAATACTCTGGAAGCAGCAACCCCATTTTTTCCCAAAATACCTGTGCTTTGTTGCAAAACTGTGTCAGTGATGCATGAATTCTAAGCATGTCTGTGAGGATTGTGGCTCATTTACAGGGATTGGCTCTGCCTCTTACTAGTGTTCAGAGAGAACATACCATTTTGGGATGAATTAGAAGAATGTTGTCTTTTAAGCGTCTATTTAGCTTTTACAAAGGAAAAGCTTGTTTTCTGTTTAATCATGATGAATTCTCAAAACAGTAGGAGCACCTGGAGGAATATAGGTAGTTCCAAGTGATCCCACAGCTCTCTGCTACTTTCTTGCATCCCGTCTACACTACATTTTTTTTGCCTCTGCACTTGTGCAGTTGGTCTGATTCTTCTTATGAGCTGATTTAGCTCATAAAATAATTTCCAATCATGATTTAATGAGCTAAATCAGCAAACTTCTGCTAGGTAGGTTTTCTGATAAACTGAATGAGCTGGCCAGACACTGAGTGCAGAGGTGGCTATCTGTGTATGTTCTGAAATTGCTTAAATATCTGGCCTCTGGCATAAACATGGTAGAGCTGACTGAATCGACCATGCTCTGAGCAGCACTCAGTGAGCCACCAGCAATCTCTGTTGCACAGATTCATTTTTAAATAGGAACACAAACTTCTCTTGTTAGGGTTCCCAGTATCAAAAACAGGTGTTGAAAGGGGTGGGCTAAAACCCTGGGTTAACTTCCCCCCCCCCCCCCCCCCCCCCCCCCCCCCCCCCCCCCCCCCCCCCCCCCCCCCCCCCTCCCCCCCCCCCCCCCCCCCCCCCCCCCCCCCCCCCCCCCCCCCCCCCCCCCCCCCCCCCCCCCCCCCCCCCCCCCCCCCCCCCCNTTTTGCTTTTGAGAGAGACAGCACAAAACAGTGTGGTCTTTGCCTTACAGGATTTGTGCCTGAGGCATCTGTTCCATCACTCTCTGACATTTGAAGCTTTGAAGACTTACAACCAAAGAAAAAGAAAACAGAAGCTTTTTACCAGAGCTTCCAGGAAAATAGAGGTGTTATGGTATGGACAAGGTTGCTGCAAGAGAAAAAACAAAAGACCAGAGAAATAGAACTGACCTTCACATGACCAAGGAGAAAGCAAAGAAGGGGTTGCCCATAAACAGGAAGCTGATGGAAGAGTGTAAATCATCTAAGAGCAGAGCCCTGCTGAAATCTGGAAAACTGGAAGTAGAGAAATGCAAAAGCATCTGGTAGAGAAAATGAATAAACAATTATCAGAAATGCACTGCCTTGTCAGGCACCTCCCATAGTGAACACTGAGGCACCTATTATAGCAATAGGACTTCACTAACTCCTGGATATGCTGTTCTGCAGATTCTGTAGAAGAGTTTTTCTATTGGACATTTAGTTTTATTATGGCTGTCACCTGGCAGAACTAGCTTTTTTTTCTTTGCATTGAGAAGATACATATGGGAGATGGAAGTTCTAACTGAAAGATGGGGTTGATGCTAGGCTTCTAAAAGTTCTGAGATGGTTGAGTGGCCACCAAGACAAAAGGCCAGATGAAAAGATAACTTTTGTATTTGCATAGGCTAGAAATTTAGAAGCTGCACAAGTTCTTAGAGAGTTAGTTAGTGAAGGTAATTAAATGTACACAAAGTATGCATTAGGAAGCTACTTCTTGCAAATGGCTGGAAGCTGAGTAAGTATTTGGAAAGACATGTTATGTAAATACATGCATTCTTGCTCCATTCTTCATTTTTCCTTAGTTACATATACAGCTTTGGCCACTTAAAGATAGGATACTGAGCTGGATGGACTGATTTGACCTACTATAGTTATTTTTATATATGGAATGCAGTTTACCACAGTATTTCAGCATTTTAACTCTGGAAACAAATTTAGTTTGTTCCTCTCTGTCCTTGGTTCAGCAGTAACAGTTATTTTTGTCCTTCATAGTAGTTGGTGCAGTGCTGTGTTTTTGACTTTAGTCTGAGAACAATGCTGATAAGACACCAGTGTTTTTAGTTTTTTAGTTGCTGCTAAGTAATGCTTACCCCAGTCAAGGACTTTTTAGTCTCATGCTTTGCTAGTGAGGAGGGGCACAGAAGCCAGGAGGAAGCAGAGACAGGACACCTGACCCAAACTAGCCAAAGGGGTATTCTGTACCACAGCACATCATGGCCACTGTATAAACTGGGGAGAGTTACCTGGAAGGCGCAGATCACTGCTTGGGTGTGAGTGAGTGTCAGTTGGCAGGTGGTGAACAGTTGTATTGTGCATCAGTTGTGTATTGTTTTATTTTCCTTTTCCTCTTAGTTTTATATTCTCTCCCCTTGTTATTTCCCTTATCATCATTATTATTATTATTATTGGTGGTAGCAGTAGCGGGTTTGTATTGTACCTTAGTTACTGGACTGCTCTTATCTCAAGCAGTGGGGTTTACATTCTTTCTATTCTCCTTGCCATCCCTCTGGGAGCAGGGGTTGGAGTGACTGCATGGTTCTGAGTTACCAGCTGGGTTTAAACCACAACACTCAAAATTTGAAAGGTTGTGTTTGTTTAGCTTGAAGGTGAACGTAGGAATAATGCTTGTGTCATTTATTTAAGTGTATTATGGAATCTATCATTATACCATATTGATAGTGTATCTACAGTACTATCAGAAATTCAGTATTATACATGAGGCACAAAAAATTTTGATGTGTGCTGACTTTAAGTAAATACATCCAAAATTTGCCCTTAGAGGAGGGCCATGTTTTTACAATAATCTTGAGTGTTGTGTTTAACAAGTAAAATGTAGTTCCTACACCACAGAATCTAAGAATCCTATCTAAACATTACACAGTGTGAAGAAGTAATACAGAAATAAAGTACACTTCTTTTACTAGCAGCATTAATATGCTAACTTTGTAAAATATCAGGTGTATCATTTGTGTCTGAGACTTAACATCAATAGCGTAAACATCTTGATGTTTGTTTTAAGTATCATTGTATCAAGCTTTAATTTAAAAGAAATCATATAATGGGTTGTTCTGCCTTGGGATACCAGAACAATACTGTATTAACTGTGTAAAAGTATTGAGAATATGTTGTTCCAAAAAAGCATTAGCTGAAAATAATTACCCTTGAGCTGTGTGCCATGTGTAGAAGATACTCAATTATTACAGTATTTTCCACCATTTTGGACCAGCTAAAGGAAGGTGAGCTAGGCTGTGTTGCAGTGTTGCCTGCAGTGACATCCTCATCACCATCCTGGCCTGGTTTTTGCATGAGCAACTTTATTTTTGAGGATATTTGCTGGAAGAAGCAGTCCTTGTGCCCAAGAGCAACGTTATGGCACCATGATATTTTTGGAAATGTTTTCTACATGAGAATAACATAGTAGTGCTATAATAAAAATACAGGAGCACTGGGTCTGAGGCAGGTAAAATGGAATATTGGTTTGTGTGCAGTCTGGTGAAAACACAGCTGCCTGAGGGTGGTTTTAAAATTTCTAATTTTACACTTATGAAAGGTTAGTGCTTTCAAAAGGAAAAGGCAGGGGATTTTAGATTTTGAGCTGAAAATTTTCATTGCTACACAGCTTGTATTATCTCTTCTGATGAAGCCAAACAAATCCAGATGGTGTTAATTCAGAACTTAAAGTACTAAGTGAGAAATGGTTTCAAAGCTGGCAGATATGCAAACAATGTATATACAGTGCAAAAGGTTGGTTTACAATGCAGTTTGAGGCTAATGAAGTGAGACAAGAAATTATATCATGTAGGTTATATCATGTATATTTTTTAAATACATGTAGATTTATATCTACATATATTGATATATTTAAATACCTGTTTTAAAAAACCCTGAACGGTTGTCTGAAGAATAGCAAAGCAAAGCTTGATATTTTTTAATATACAGCAAATATAATTACAAATTTTTTACATCCTAAAACTTTACTGCTTTCATAGGTACGCTAAGACCTTATATTCCTGATTTCAGCATCTCTGGGTTTTTTAATGTGGAAAGTATAGAATGAGAAGATTAGGTTTTGTGATAAGGTAATAAAATTGGAGGCATAAGTTACCCGTATCTATAGATTTGTCTTTTCATGTGGACTGTAGAAACTAGACATGGGATACTTAGACCATCAGTTTTGGTTTGTCATAGCAACTGGTGTTTCCCAGGCTATGTTGATAGTGTTTTTGTAAAGGATTATTTTATAATGAAAGAAAGCTGTAATTTTTGCATGGTGCTTGTTAACATCGAAATTTCTTTGTAATTTACAGATTGCTTTTACAAAAACTTTTGTTCAGCATTATGCTTTTATTATGAAAACCCTGAAGAAAAGCCATGAATCCGACACAATGTCTAATAGAATTGTGCATATCAGTGTTCAGTTGTTCAGCAATGAAGAGCTAGCGCGCCAAGTAACAGAAGAATGTCAGCTGCTGGATATTATGGTCACTGTTCTGTTATATATGATGGAAAGTTGCCTTATAAAAAGTGAATTGCAAGGTAGGTTGATTTATTTGTGTGTTTGTTTCCATGAATAAAAAATTGATTGTAGAGGAAATTTAATTGCTTTTTTTGGTAGTCAACCCACGCCCCAACCTCTTCACAAAAATGCACAGGATCTAGCAAGATATGGTAGAGGCTGAGTCTCAAAATTTCCTAGAAATACAGTTATCAAGAGCGATACTGATGTTTTATGCTTTACTTTGTAAGGTTTTCTTTTGTAAGACTGTTACACAGCTAAGAATACAGAGGATTATCTTGCAGGTACTTCATTTGTTGGATGAAGTGCATAAGCATTCTTTGTGAAGATTGTGATTTGAATAAGAAATTATATATGCACTTTTAGACCCTTTATTAGTTAAAAAATATTTCAAGGTATTTCACCAGGTATTTGAAGTATTTACAGTTGTTTTAGTTCTTCTCACCTGTGCTTGTCTTAATAAAACTTGACAGAGAAGAATGAATTCATACTTTGGTTGACAGAGTGGTAATTTGAATTAGTGTACACTGTGTAACTTTACTAGTGAAAACAGGTGTCCTGTTTCTACCCTCCTTGTTTTAGCTGTCCTTATCTGAAACCAATGGCATAACAAATCTTGCTATCTTCTGCTTTTCACGCTCTTGTGTACCAGGACACTAACAGACTGCATACCTCTCAGCTGTTTTTATCCTAGTTTGAATTTGGAAATGCTCTCTAGATAGGCTGACTGCTGCTGCCAAATAGGTACTGTCAACTTATGCAGGAAATTCTTGTCTAAAGTATCCTTTGTCTCCCAAGTCTGTGTATAGCCTAATACAGCACAACTGTACCGAAATGGGAAATCATCAGTCATCTAGCTAAACAGTGCCCTCAGCTGCTCTTCAGCAGGAAAAAAATTTCTATTGCCCTACATAGATTGCTTTACTGTATTCAGAGGAAAGTGTTGAATCTTTAACAGCTTGTATATGAAGTGACTTTTGCTAAACTGATGCCATATTGGTGGAATGTGATTTAAAACCACTTTTAAACATGTACAGATTGTTACTCTTTGGTCAGAATGGGATGTTGCTAGCATGGTGGTAAGATTCTGTCATGGATAAGAATTTGCAGCCAAATAGAAAATGGCTGTGACTGTGATTAGACATTCTCTGAAGAAACTTCTGGTAATTAATTTTGTAATCTGGAGCTGGTGAGTTAATGTCAGGTATATTTGTGACAGGTTTGTGAGAAATTTGTGAGACTTACACCTGGAACAGCTATCCCAAGACGTGAAGCTACAGGTTTCCATTCCCCAGCACCAGTGATTTTTATTAGCTAAGTCTCCATAATGGAATCTGTACAGTGTTTTCAGTGTTTTCAGAACTCTTTCTCCTTACTACTTTGTATAGAAGGGGTTGGACATACTGTAAATTGACAGAAAAAAAATCAGTAAAACACTTTATTGGTTTTGCCTCCCCTCTCATATTCTCAGTGTCCTTCTTTTTCAGTTCTGTGGGCTTGTATCTTGTGTTCAGTTCAAGGTATTTCTCGTGATGCTGGAAATAGTAAGAAGTCTGTTAGAAGTCTGTGCTAGTGAGATAAATTGTGAAGAATTGTGTTTGTGCAGCTAGCGCAAGCAAGTAGGTCATTTAGTATCTGAATGAGATGAAGTTTACAAATCCAGCCAATGGTTAGGTGTAGAAAATATGTTGGAGAGGAACATGGAGAACATGGAGTTGGAATTGTATCTGTTACAGCTGATTTAGTTTGTGTTACTCACAGATCCTAATTGTCTTTTGGATAGCTGACATGTGTTAAAAGTATACAGTTCATGAAGGGTATTTGCGGATGCTAAGAGACAAACTTTTCATGAAACAGAGTTGACTTAAGAGCTGTGTTGATACCAACTTTGAAAGTGTTACTCGTTCAGATTACTGCTTTCACACCTGGTGTGAAAGGATGAGGAGGAGAATATGGGTGCAGATGCTAAAACTGGCTCCCTAGGAGGATTTATGTCCTTATGGCGTAGAGATTTTTTCCACTATTCCAGCATTTTACTCCTCCTGAACTTCTTATGTGAGAAAAATTTAATTTCTATCCCAAGGAAAAAGTTGTTTTGGTAATGGTTCATCCTTTAAAAAAACCCACCTCTTTTACCTTACATTAACCCTGAGTTGTAGAGTACTCTGGTTAAGAGGCAATGCCACTGCCAATTCGAAGTATTGCTGGATTTATCTTACCTATACTCAGGCAGAGAATCAGCAACATGTAACTGTTGGCTCTTTGAAGAGTCCTTCAGTGAGTTCAAGCAAAGACAGCAGAGATGTTACCCTGTTCTTGGACAGGCTGTGTGAGCACATGGGAACCAGCAACAAGACCTAGTTTCCTTTCTTCACAGATGTACCACATAACAAGAGAGATGAAAGAATATTTGATCAACTGTGGCAGAGAAGTTTGAGAAGCTCTGCAGAGCACTTCTGGCTTCCTGTTCCTTCCAGTGCTTCAGTGTAATAGATAGGAGTCAGTCTTAAGACCTGGAGCTCTGTATTAACTTATGGTAACAAGAAGGTATCTATTCACTGTTGTATGCAACTCAGGCAGTGTATTTTTCAGGATGAAATCTCATCCATTTTTCAGACTGTGCTTTGTTCTTGGGAAGTAAAACTTCTCAAGATCAAAATATTGTATGACTTCCAAGCTAGAAAACTGTTGGCATAATAGGTAAGAGAGAAATTTGGTTTTGTGGTTTTTTGTTTTGTTGGTCATTGTTTTGTTTTGGGTTGGTTTTTCTTTTCCCCTGCTACCAGTAAACCAACAAAATAAACTCAGAGAAAGAGGGGAAAAAGAAGTATTTTCTTCAGTAGTCACAACAAAGGACAGGAAAAAAAGCTTTCATATATACCAAAGGGAGCCACTTCAGATACAGATGTGCTTATCAGCTGGAGACTGGAGTCTCTTAATAACAGTCCTTTAGCTGTGTCTGTGCCGTACTTATGACCCATTCACTGTGTAAAGAGTAACTACAAGGGTCCTTCAGTATTTCAGCTGGGCAAAAGCCATTCGCAAGGCTGATCATCAGATGCAAGGTTCTTGTTTCTGTTCACTTGAAATAGAATAGCAATTGACAGATAAGTGCTGGAAGGTATTTTTTCTTGAACTGTGAATTTGGGACCAGTCCTGTTACCCTTCTGGTCTTTGCAGGGGTCCCTCTTACAAAAATCAAATAAAGAGATCTGTTTGACAGCCATGGAGAATGTACTTCTGTGCTTTGGGGGAAGAAAGATATCTACTCCCTGCACCACCCGTATCTTCTCCTCTTCTTTTGAGAACCTTGTCCTGCCTTCATCTCTGGAAGGCTGCGTAAACCCTCTTTGTGTTCCAGATTCAGAGTGGAAGTGCTTTTCTCTGCTCTCCTTCTCAGACTCAACATGCCAGTTTAGGTTTTGATACTGGACTCTTGTCTGGATACTGTCAGATAGCTCACTTGCTGGAAGTGTGTCAAATTCAAAATATGTTTCAGGTGTTCGTAATAGGAATTGTATTGCTTGGTCTTTTTATACTTCTTGAGAGTATTCAAAGAAGGCATCGCTGTGATGGTTTTACTAATGCACTGCTTTTCCAAGGTTGCAATATTGTTCAAAGTGTGTGTGTCTCCTCCTGAGTAGATCTATGTTGATGAATCCGTGATGAGAAAACAGCCTCAGGTGCCACAGAACAACCATTCTTTTCTGCAGTTCTCTCTCTGCGTGTCCGATCACAATGTTACAGTAAATCCTAATTGTTATATAGTGTATTATATAGTGTAATAACCTTATTTAAAAACCACAACAAAGAAGGAAAATAAATACTTTTTTTTTCTTTCTTTTTTTGAATCTAGATGAAGAAAATAGTTTACATGTTGTGGTAAACTGTGGGGAAGCACTGCTGAAGAACAATACTTACTGGCCCCTGGTTAGTGATTTTATAAATATACTTTCCCATCAAAGTGTGGCAAAGAAATTTTTGGAAGATCATGGCCTTCTGGTAACATGGATGAATTTTGTATCATTCTTTCAAGGTATGTGACTTTGATAATCAGTACTAATACAAGGATCTTAAGACAGCTTAGTGTATGCAGTAGCAAAATCCTTACAATGACCTGTATGTAAATATGTAAGTCATCAGTATTCTTATAAGTCTGTATTCTTGCAAGGGAACAGTATATTCTAGAAAGCAGGTAGATTTGAAAATGATCTAATGGATGTTTATCTTGTGTGGACTGGTTAAAGAGCAATTGCATCACACTTGACTGAGATGCATGGTGTCAGAATTCTCAGGTTGTATTTAAAGGGCAAATTGTAACGTGTGCTTAAAGTGTTTTACTGGTAAAGTTCTAAATTTAAATATTTGGTAAATTAATCTGCGCATGTTAATGTCACCTGAACAAGGGCTGCAGTGACTATCCAACCGAGAGCTGTTTCTCATTTCTGCTCTATTTCTGTTCAAACTTTGATGCTTGTTCTCATGCTTTATCCGTTATTGTACTGCTAGATAGGCTAGATTGTTACACTTGGTTGGGTTTCTTTTTGTCTTATGGTGTATGTGAATGCATAATACTGAAGATTATACATTCCACTTAGCTCTAGTTAAATATTTTGGTTGTATAACTCTGCTTAAATCTGTAAAGGTATGAATTTAAATAAACGAGAATTAAATGAGCATGTGGAGTTTGAATCACAGACATACTATGCTGCCTTTGCTGCTGAGCTGGAAGCCTGTGCACAGCCAATGTGGGGTCTTCTGTCACACTGCAAAGTTAGGGTAAGACCAACATTTCTCTGTCATTATTCTTAGTTTTATTCGTGGCTTACTCTAGAGTTGTTGAACCTGAAAGGTCTGTCTGTTTTGTGTTTGGAAGGACTTGGATTTTGCTTTCTTTTTTACCAAATATACTGTGATCAACTGGAATTCTGTATATAGTGACTATAGAATTCATGCTTGTACCTGATATATTGTTTCCAGAACTGGGACTACAAGTTCAGCCTGTGTACAGTCATTCTAGATGACTGTATATGTGGAATAATGAAATAAATGTCTCTAAGTCATTCTGTCTTTGTTTAGTGAGAAAGGAGATATATATGTAATCCTAAAGCGATTATGATGTTGATTATGTCTGTGAATAGGTGCTCCATTACTATGGGAGATGCAGTTTTTATGGGTCTGTGGTGTTTTACTAACAACCTGAGATGAAAGCCTCATAGATTTTCACATCTCACTGTCTAACTAAAGCAAAGTTGCTATATTTGCTAGACTGTAAATTATAGTAAGTTATAGTAAAAATCCATTAGCTTACAGGAATACTTGTGAAAAACTTTTAAAACCTGTATGATTCCTTGCTCCATCTGTCTGCTTGTCAATTGTGTTTTCACCACCATGTTTGAATCTTTTGTTTGTTCTCAGTGAATTTGAAAGTGCTTTAGAAATTTCATAGTTTAATGTACTTGTTTAGTGAAGCCTGACGGGTGGGAAGAAGTTCCAGTTTGCATCCCACAGGAGAGCATAGCCTGGCCACCATAGAGGGTGGAGCAGCAGGATGAGAGTGTGGCTGTTGTATTTCCTGGTGAGAAAGGTGTCAGAGCCAGTCAGCACTTGCACAGTGTCTGGCTGGCTAAAGCACTACTGGCTTTTGCTTGAGAAATGTGTCATACATATCCTAAGACTGTGAGGCAGGTCTGGAGTCTTGTGTTTAGGGTGAAGGGAAGATCAAAGGAAAAGTCCATTAAGAAGTCAGGCTTTGTAAGTTCAGCTCACAGAGCAAATTGTTTAGCTCCCACACAGCCTTCCCTTCTTCATAACACTGCTTTGCTCCTGGAGGACCATGTATGGTTCTAGTCTTGAAATACAATTTCATGATTTAATCTGAAATATATTACAGTTTTTAGGGCACTGTTAGGGAGTTATATGGTACAATCATTTTTAGTAGAAAAACAGTGATGCTTACTTAAAACAGTTTTGGCTCATGTGGTACACTGGTTTCTCTTACTGCAGGAAACACAGGAATACACACGAAATGTTGTCAGATATTGCCTTGAAGCGCTTCAGGACTGGTTTGATGCTATCAACTTTGTAGATGAGGTAAATATCCCTAGTGAATTTAAGTGAAGTACCGTGAAAATCTGATTAAACTTCAGAGGTGATGCATTCCCTATTTTCCCACCCCCCCCTTAAATTAAATGATAGTTCAAGGTACTGAATGAAAAAGGATTGCCATGCTGAAATTGCAATGCAATGCAATGCATGCTTGCAATGTTATGTCATAGGATTGTTTCTTGTAGATTCTTGGTGAGTTAGATATGCTGGTGCTAGCTTAAATAGTGAGTCTTAAAAGCATTGTCATTCACATACTACTGTTCCAGTGAATGAGCTGAAGCAATGTCAAAACAGAAGTCCTCTTCTGATACGGTAGTGGGAGGCAGTTTTGCCACTTTAACAAGTGATACTCAATCAGAGTAGTTTTGTTACCTACTGGGGATTTAGTAAGTAACTACAGTTGCCTGACTAAGGAAATTTATGAATCATTAGGAAGTGCAGGGAATGAACTGATACTGTTAGTGGAAACTAAGACCATGAAATATAGACATGCAGGATACTGTTCTTGGTGGTTGTGAAAAAGACACCTGTAGGTGTGTGGGTTTTTTCTTTTTAATATATGATATTAAAATATCTTTATTTTGCTTTCAGCCAGCTCCTAACCAAGTTACTTTTCATTTGCCATTGCACCGTTACTTTGCCATGTTTTTAAGTAAGGTAAGCACATGTTTTAGTCACGCAGATGATGGAAATTCCCTGTTGGATGTGACTGTACACTGTACACTGTATGCTTGCTTTTGTTTCTAGGCCGTCAAATGCCAAGAACTAGATCTGGACACAATCTTGCCGGATCAGGAGATGCTGATGAAACTAATGATTCACCCACTTCAGATTCAGGTACGGGCAGACTTCTGACTTTGCAGATGTAGAGATATACAACAAAAAAATAATTGCTGCCTGGTTCTTTTAATCCCAGTCACTTAAACATATTTATAAGTATTTAACAAGGGTGAGTATGTCTTAATTTGGGGAATATCAAAATAAGCAATATGTGACAATAACAGCTTGAATATACTGAGTAGATAGGATACTTTTTTCCGTATTTCCAAAATTAAATATGTGGCATTAATTATCATACTCTGACAAGTATGATAATAATATTCACTATAGCACTTTCAAAAGTTTAAGGAGAACTGACCCTTTGAAAACATGGAATTACATGTTTATGGAATAGCTACCAAAGGAGTGCAAGTTGAGAAGAAACCTGAAGCTGAAAATTTCCTATCTTAAATTGAAAATGAGTTCAGGAATGAATGCACCCTACCACTTTTTACTTAATTTACAGTTTGTATTTATTTGTATGTAAGTGGTGATGAGCAGCATTTGTAATCACTGCTTATATATATAACTTTTCTTAACCATCATGCCTTAAATATTGGAGTACTTTTCAAGATTTTTAATAAATACATAAATCACTTCATTGGCTTTGATAACTTTTGTTGTCTGAAATACGCTTTTATATGAAAGTGTAGTATGTGTTTCATAAACTTGCAGTGGTTCCTCTTCATCCCTTACTCTCCAAAGTGTGCTGGTATAAAAAAGGTGTATGTATCTATATGTGTAATAATATATTGATGATTTGCTAATGTTGACCTGGATAGCTGAATATCCCTGAAATATTTGTAACTTCTTATTTTATTTTCCCTCAACAGGCAAGTCTCTCTGAAATTCACAGCAATATGTGGGTTAGAAATGGTCTACAAATTAAAGGGCAGGCCATGACCTACGTGCAGTCTCATTTCTGCAATTCGATGATTGATCCTGACATTTATCTGCTGCAAGTAAGTTACGTTTTCTGAGAAGCCAATCCAATGTTTGTTTACAAATGAACTACTGAATCAAAAGGATTTATTCTCTTTCCACAGGTCTGTGCATCTAGGCTGGACCCGGATTATTTTATTTCATCTGTTTTTGAAAGGTGGGGTTTAAAAGATGAATGTTCTTGTTCAGTGTTGTGTGAGCTGTTGACAAATTTATGCCATGTGAGAGAAAAGTTGCATAGCTGATACACATCTTCAGTGGTACAACTCTGCCTAGCCAAAATAACACTTAAGGGCGCTACCAAAAGAGGTATCTTAAGTTATATCCTTGTTTTCCTATGGTATGGGATTGGCTTTTGATTCTGGATAAAACTAGGGGTTTAGAACAGATTTATTTGCTTTAGCTTTTATATATTCGTAAGTGTAAGGTGTTTTCATGTGGAGTAAATATCACAATGGCACCAACATTCCATAGTTAAACAAAAAGTCCAGATTTAAAAGAAGAGGGTTTTCTTGTATGTTTGTATTATGCATCGCATTATGCATTTCATTTTGTACTAATTATGGGTTGCTGAATGAATGGAATCCTGAGTTTATTGTTACATTTCATATTGGTGTTTTAATGTTGGGGAATGATGACTTCAGTCTTTCCTACATAGATTTAAGGTGGTAGATCTCTTAACGATGGCATCACAGCATCAAAATACAGTTCTTGATTCAGAGCATGAAAGGTCAATGTTGGAAGGAGCTTTAACGTTTTTGGTCCTTCTGTTAAGTCTTCGTTTACATTTAGGTAAGAATTGCTGCTTTAGGAATACTTGTATGTAAATAACATGCCTGTTCATTTGTATTCAGTGTTTAGTAGCTACCATGAAGCTGATTAATCACATAGTAACTTAAAGCATTTGATAATTGGTTTCATTTTTGCCAGTTGCCAAATTACTGTGAGGGTGGTGAGGCACTGGAACAGGTTGCCCAGAGAAGCTGTGGCTGTCTCATCCCTGGTGGTGTTCAGGGCCAGATTGGATAGGGCTTTGAGCAGCCTGGTCTAGTGGAAGGTGTTGCTGTCCATGGCAAGGGGATTGGAACTGGCTGAGCTTTAAGGTCCCTTCTAACCCAAACCATTCTATGATAATACATAGAAATGTGGGGAAAAAAAACTTTAATACAAGTGGGTGATTTATATATGTGATCACATGAAGATTCTGTATCCTTTTCAGAAAGACAGCAGGTTTACTTTGTGCCTATCTTTTTTGACTGAGAATTTGTTAAATGTTTGTATCAAGTTTGACTTTCATTTTGTGATAAATGTATGCTGAATGTGTGTTTTAAAATCATGTTATTTTAATGGCTTTTAAAATTTTGCCCTTCTAGGAATGACAGATGATGAGATCCTCAGAGCAGAGATGGTTGCCCAACTCTGTATGAATGACAGGACACACAGTTCATTACTGGATCTTATATCCTTGGAATATATTAATTAATGTGCACATATGAGAATGGCAGATACCTGGATAGTAGTAGGATTTTGGAGCTTAAACATGTTTTCAGCTTATGTAATTATAAAAAATCATGTGAAGATGTGTTTGCATGTACTTACCAGCAAAGGTATTTGCTCCAACTTTGTTTTTTATTGCAAGATATGCAGTAGATTGTAATAGTTTTAATACTGATCCAAAATGCTGAACTGCTCTTTTTATTTTTATTATTTTTTAAACAGTACAAAAGTCTTTTAGGTGTGAGGTGAAAAGTGTGTTTTCCAATAGTATTTTTTAAAGTATAGCCAAGCATCACCTTTATCTGGATTCATTTTTTGCTTCGCTTTTTGCTAATTTTATGACAATATAAAAAGCAGCCACTCTATGCTATATTGGTGTTTGTTATCAATAGCTAAAAAAATACAAATAATAGCAATTCTGAATGCTGCTTTACAATGAGAGGGAAATGTGTATGTCATGGGGGGAAGCATCTTACTTAAAGAATAGCAAAATCTAGGAAGTCTTTCTGCACAGCGAAATATGGCTCATGTTCCCAAACAGTTGAATACAAATGCTTAGGTCTTAACTGCCATCAGTGTATTAGGCTTCGTAGGCAAATTAAATGGCTTGTGGTGGTTGCCCAAAAGAGCTTACAGTCCAGGGATAGGCAACGTAAAATACTAGGAATTTATAAAGATGGGAAAGAAGATAGTTAAAAATATGTTATAAGAATTATTATTGCAATACCACTTAGTGACTCAATCGCTTAAGTATGTAAAATAAGCAGATCACTTAAAGTGATTCACTTAACTATGTAAAATAAGTGAATAATTTATACAAGCAATTATGTTTCCTTATTTGTGATTGCTGTTTGTGATTTGACCAGTAGTCAATTGAGTGTTGCTCCCAAAAATGAGAAATAGCCAATCCGAAATGGAGAATTACTTAGTGTGTTTATGGATCCCAAGCTATTTACTGCACTTGGCTTTAAGTGTAAAATATTCTTGCTGTGAAGAGAGCCAAAGTGTTAGTAAATACAGGCAAGTATAAAAAATTTATATATACCACAGATAGCGGTACTTATTTGTCATTTAATACTTCTTTTCAGCCAAGCATGTAGCAATTGGCTTGCTTTAAAAAGTGGAGTGTTTAAGATGCCTTGATTCACTTCACTAATAGTTATTGTTCCGTAGCAGCTGGAGCATACAGACCTCTTGTGGTAAACACAGAGCACTGCCGAAAGAAACATAGCCTCTGAAAAGAGTGACTGAAATTGTCAAGAGAGGAGTAAGATGCTGTGTACTGCAACTAAGTTAACTTTGCTTTCCTTAACACAAACATTACATTCCAGAAAACCCCAATCCTAAAAGTGGTATTATTCCAGGAAGCTTAAGCTTCGAATCGGTCTTGTCAGCAGTTGCTGATTTTAAAGCTCCTGTTTTTGAACCTGGAGGTTCTATGCAACAAGGAATGTATACACCTAAAGGTACAGTAATCAGTGTCCTCTTGTAAAATACTCGGTGGTAAGATGTTTATCCAGAGGTTTCATTTTTAGGAAAACAAACAAGCAACTAGAAAAGCCCAACTGATGAATAAAAACCCTGCCTCACCCTCCTCACAAAAACTCCAAACCTGCCACCACCAAAACCCCACAAAACTTGTTTGACTTTTTCATGATTGTCTGTCTCTTCTGTTAAAAAGCACTGCTAAAGACTGTTAGTAGGTTTTAATAGTTTTATTTTGATCTAGAGTGAAAATGAGCATCTCATATTAATCGAGTATCCTTAGAAAACAAGGGGAAAAAGGAGAACTGAAAAATTGTTATTTATATTTCACTGGTCTGCATATGTCATTACTCTTGGGATTTAAAAAAGTCTGATTTACATTCCTCACAGTCTACAACTGTTAGCACTAGTGAGGTGTCAGTTGCGAAAATACTGTCTTTGAACTTCTCTGCATTTTCATTAATAAAGGTACCATGTTATATAATTCATTCTTTTGTTTTGCTTAATTATCTTGGTATACTGTAACATTTTTCCTAGTCAATAGTGAGGGTCTAGAACAAAGTTCAGGCTGGACTGGTTACATAATATTATTCTGTAATTCTACAGTGCGTACAGCACAAAAATGACAAGTTTCTTTCCCCAGCAAACTCATCGTCTGAATTGGACTCAACACAATGTTGGTATATTAAAGGAGAGGAAAAACTTAGCAACTCAGTGTCCCATTACTGTTTCCTGTCACTGAGCAGATAAGCCTGTAGGAATTTGAAATGCTGCATGTGCTCTGGTTGTGCTTCAGCTCATGGCAAAGCTGAAGAGGGATTAACTCCTTCCTCCCCTGCGTACCTCCCTTGAGAGTTAGCAGGTTTGGTCTAACAATCTTGAAACCGTTTGGTTTCTAGGCTGTGCTCTTTTGTAGATTTTGTTGTTGTTAGTACAGTATTAGTTCTCAAATTAACTTGTTTGCTAGGTTTTGTACTGGGTAATTGATGAGTCAGCCAAGTTCTCACTTTGTATACAAATGAACAACCAGTGAGGTGATTTTGGGAATTAATTTATTCTGATTCCTTGATGTGTAATTAGGCAACTTAACACCTATGTATTTTAATGAAGTTTATTTTAATGTAATATAAACTGTGGTTGCTTATGTGATGTCTGCTTTTTTTTTTTTTTT
>NDXB01009899.1:1650-27876 GCA_002631895.1 Agapornis roseicollis
TTTTTTTTTTTTTTTTTGTGTGGGTTTTTTTTTGTTGTTTTTTTTTGTTATTTTTGTGCATTAATTTCCTGCCATCGTGTATTTACAAACCTCTGAAAGAAGGAAAACAACCAAAAACTGGCAACAGGGGTGAGGGAGCCTCGGAACACAACAAAATCAGCCTCTTCAAATAAAAAAGAAAAACCCAAGGTAACAAACCCAAAATCTACATTTCATACGGAATCCATGATGGGTGGCTTTCTTTTTCAAAAGGGAAAGAGAAGGGTGGGAAAAAGAGGAAAAACTGAACCGAACCGGAACAAAAATGAACTCGGAGAAACGGGAAGAGGGAAGGTGCCATTGTCCCTTCTGGAGTTTTCCAAAGGCAGAGAGGAGCATGGAAGAGCACAGGCCCAGACGCCCGACTGAAATCCCCATCAATTTCTTCTCAGTAATTTCTCCCTCGTCTCTCCCCAGCGAGGGGCGTGAGGAATTCCCAAAATTAAGTTAAAAAAAAAAAAAAGAGGAATTAGAAGGAAAACAAAAAAAAAAAAAAAAAATTATTTTTTTATTTTAAAAGAAATAAAAACCCACGGGGGGGGGGGTGGGGGGCCCCCCCCCCCCCCCCCTCTGTTTTGGGATTCCTTTAAAATAAAAAAAAATTTTTTTTTTTTTTTAAAAGTATTAAAAACCAACGGAGGGGGGGGTGGGGGACCCCCCCCCCCCCCCAAAAAATCCTGGAGGGGCGGGAGGCGGGGAAAACATTGGGTTTGATTTAAAAGAGGGTGATGGTGGGGAAGAAAAGCCAAACCAACCCAGATGCTCCTCGGAGCGCGCCCCGGCGCGGGCCGTGTGTGATGGCTAACTGGTGACGTAGTGTTTCGCCGACGGCTGGCCGTACACCCTATAGAAATCCTGCCGCCCGTGCTGCTGGGATGCGTCAATCCATTCCCTCACGGCAAGTCCTGGCAGCGACTGTGGCACGGCCGGGGCAGGCGGCAGCGGGTGGGAATACTCCTGCGATGAGACCGTCCAGGGGAAGTGCCCCGACCGCGGGTAGGGCTGGTGCCCGCTGTGGTTGGACACGGAGGAACAGTAACAGTTATCCACGGAGCAGACGAGGATTTTGCGCCCGCCGTACTGGGAGAGCACGGACTGCTGAGATGATGTGGTGTTGGGGTAGTGAGATGGGTTGAAGACGGAGCCCGAGTGCACCGGCTGCGGGCCGCTGGGAAGTCCAACTATGTGCTGCGTGGAGCTACAAGGCACCATGGCTTGTGCGGACTGCCCCTCGCCAGCCGAAGCGCCCTGGCTCATGTACTGGCTCGCCACAGTCCCGGACGATGGCTCGAGGAAGCTGCCCTCGGGAAAGGCGGTGGAGTGCTTGCGCTTCTCCGCGCCGGAGTTGCTGACAGTGCAGGGGTACATGGGGATGCTCTGCAGGAAGGGGACGGGGGTGCTCAGAGGACCTGCAGAGGAGAATGGGAGAGGGGGATTGCATCAAGCACAGCTCCAGGGTGCTGGTCCCAACCTGCAGCAAAGGCCCAGGACCCACGTCCCAGCCCCACAGAAGCAGAGGGTTCCCCATCCCGCCTCACCAGCAGCACACTGGGCAAACAGCCATGCACAGGTGAACTTGCAGGTTCTGTTCTGGACCTGGCTGGCAGGCTCAGAGCAGCCTCAAGTGCTGCTCTGCAATCAGTGCATAGGCTGAGCCCATGCACAGCTCGTGACCATGGTCTGTAACAGGATCAGGGTGGGACAGCCTAGGTGACAAACCCAAATCCCCTTCCTGAGTACCTGCAACCTCCGCAGGATGTGGTCTGCTCCCAGGTATGGGCTGGGGGCTGTGGTACCACGCTGGGCCCTGGCTGTCCATGCCCAGGCACCGACGCCCAGCTTTCCACTAACATTTCCTGCTGATGGCCAGCCCCTCTGCTCTGTCGCCCAAAAACCAGCTGCTTCACAGGCCAAGGGGAATGTCCTGGGGAGGGCCAGGAGCTGGCTTCATGGCATCTCCATGTCCATGCTGACCAGAGGGGTTCCCACGGGTCCTTGCATCCCAATAGCTATCCCCACCCTCTTGTACTGGGATCCACAGGACATGCAGCTATGGATACAGGAGGTAGTGAGGTCCTGTGCTTCCCCCGGCACCCCTCAGGCTTCACCCACCTTCCAGCAACTTCCTGAGCTGCTTTTCCTTCTTGGCGATCTCATTTAGGAAGAGCTTGGAGTTGAGGTGGCCGATTTTAGGTGGGGGCAGGCTGCCACCTGTACAGTTCTGGGTCCTGTTGGGGACCATGAGCAGAGAGGAGAGATGTGAGGGACAAGGTACTCTCGGGGGAAGGTCAGATGGATCCTTCCTCACACCCCCTGGGGCCAAACCCCTTCCCTAGGGCAGCAGTGTGGAGGGCAGCAGGGAGCTGGGTCTCTCCTGATGGGCAGGACTTTCCCTGTTCAGCTTTGCTGTGAAGGTCCCATGCCAGGACTCACTTCCCACAGCTCCTGTGTCCCCCACCATGGCCACCCCAGCTCCCATTGGCTCCACTAATGCTGCCTCTGCCCCAGCAGAGCCAACTGAGACCTGTGACCCAACCCAGCTGCTCCCACTCTGGACGGAATGCTGGATGGGATGCTAGGTCCCAGCTTTGCTCTTCCACAAACACAACACTGTGCTTCCTCTGGTCCAAGGGGAAGTTGATTCAATGGCTTCAGGAGGGGATTATTTTCATCCTCCCAGAGAAAGAGGAATAGCAAGGCATGAAACATGCCTCTCCCAGGCTCTGTAGCATCCCTGGCCCTGGTTTTCCTCTGGACATTGTGCTGCTGCCACCCTGCAAACACAAACATGCCCCTTCCCCCAGCACACTTACCTGTCCATTAAGATTTTCACAGACTTGGTATTCTAGGAAGGGAAGGAGAAGACCTGGTCAGTAAGGCCTGTCCCTGCTGTAGCAGCCACCTCCCTTTTCAGTATCACCTTCTGTGTCCCCAGGAGGGGACAGCCTGCCCAGGGGTGCTAAGCCTCCTCTCCCCTGCACAGGCTGCTCCATCTCCATCTCCAGCACCTCCTCATTCAAGGTTGGTGCTGAGCGTGCCCCACTCCTCCTTGCCTTCTCCCACTGCTGAGCCACCTGAAGGCATCAGCTAGCTCTGTCAGTGTCCCCAGTCCCCTCCCCACCATGTCCCACACCTCCCCGATGCTCCCTGCACAACCACTCCTCCCCATGGCCCCCATCCCATCCCATCCCATCCCATCCCATCCCATCCCATCCCATCCCATCCCTGGCTTGTCTTACCTTCATGAAGTTGATGTCCTCAGTTTTGTCGAACATCACCTGCACAGAGCTGAGGAGCTTCTTGGCCTCCTGCATGCGCTCATTGAGATGGAGGACCTGGGCTGCGTTCTCATTGCAGAACTTGGCCTGGGCCTTGTCCAGGATCTCCATGGTCTTCCGCAAGTCCTCATCCAAGATCTGGTGCATCTTCTCATACTGCAGGCGCACCTCGTCCTTCAGCTGGCTCACCTTCTCCTGGGGGAGAGGAGCAGGGTCAGGCCCACTGCACCCTCCAACCATGGTGTCCCAGGACACTGGGGTCCCTTTCCCAGCAGGGCTGAGTGTGACCTGAGAGCTGCACCATAGCTCTGCCCCCCTGCAGTACCCACACAGACCTAACTCTGCCATCAGCAGCCACATGTGCCAAGACCCCACAGGGACACTGTAGACAATCCCTCTGGGGTGTAGGTGGGGATCAGCTCCAGAGAGCTAATGCCAAGCAACAACCTACCACACCACCTTGTGAAGTCCCATCCATCCCCATCTTCATCCTCATTCCCATTCCCACCCCCATCTCCACCCCAGGGTGGGGACAGCATGCTCCAGAGCCCTTCCCCTCATGCTCTGGGAGTCCCAGGAGCTTTAAGGACCACAAGCTAATCTTGTTTTACCTGTGTCCCAGCAAAACACCCACTTGCATCTCTTCCACCTCCTGGGTATTTCAGTGATTTATTAAGGGATTTCCCACTTCCAGACCCTCCCCTTCTGCCCGGGATGAAGCCAGGAAGTCTGTGCTGAGCCAAGGGTTTGGTGGGACATCCGATATGTAAGGACAGCTTTGTTCCTTGCCTCTCAATGCACACCAGGACCCACAAGACTGTAGGGCAGCCCCAAACATGTTTTTTCACCCAAAAGGATGACTTGCACAACAGCAGGTCTGTCCAGCCACTCACCCCTTGCATGCCCACCCTACTCCCTGCCAAGCTGGCCCCTCTGCCCCTGCAGCCTGTCCCTATTGCCCCATGGGGTGACAGTCCCTTGGGCTGGCCGCAGCAGGCTGAAGCACCAGTTACCTCGACCAGCCGCTTGTCTGATTCCAGCTTGTAGAGCTGCTCTTCGATGTCTTGCTCCCGCTCCTCCAGGCGGTCCTGCTGCTTCATCAGCATCTTCTGCAGAGATGGGAGAGAGGAGCGGTTGTTAGGAGAGCAGGGGCTACACACACCAGGAAGCTATGGTGCTGCCTGCCCTGGCTCTGCCCGTGTCATTCCGGAGGGACAGTGCTTCTTCACAGCGGGGTGCTACTGCTGAGCTGAAAGCCCAAGCATGCCTGGTGGAGGTGGAAATCTTGCCATATCAATGGCCGCACAGAGGGGACCTTGATTTGGGTCCCCTGGATTTTGCAACCCAGTCACTGGGGTTTGCTTCAGGGGACACACACAGGGAGAGCTCATCTGCCACTATCGCAGCACTGTTTTGAGGCCCATCACCCATCGCCAGCAGGCTCCTGCAAGACATGGCCACCCCCGTCACACCCCTGTATGCTCTGCCAAATCCTTTCTGTGTTCCCTGCCTCCGTGACAAGCCCCAGAGCCAGCATCAGCGTAATCGGGAGGGACAGAGAGAGGAGGAACAGGGCCTCCCCCCACCAGGCTGCCAGCCCCTGGCCCCCACTCCTTGGGGCTGGGCCTGGGCCATCAGCCTAATAACTGGGACAAAACCTTATTCCCCAGCTATCGGCATGAGCGCTTCGCTCCTGCATGCTTCCCCATCCGCTACGCGTGAGAGAAGGGTTCCATCCCTGCGAGCAGGAGCAAAACATCCCTCAAAATCAACTCCAGATTCTCTCCCTCTGTGGTTATCCCAGGGAAAAGCCATGGCACCAGCGTGGTGAGCAGGGCTTCGCCCGGCACAGAGATGCGGCGTTCGAGACTCAACGACAGGGGTGAGATGGGAAGAAACCGGCAGCAAGGATGAATTTCGAGGGGATTATTGCTATTATAAACTGTCGCTCCGGGATTTATAATCAAGTAATTAATTCCTGGATGAGGCGGGAGGGGGAGGGCAGCAGAGGCGCTGCCGGGATTAATTGTGTTGCATGGAAAGGCTGTCACCTCCGACTCAATTCGGGAGCAGGAATGCAAAGCCTCCTCCTCCCTTTTGTTTTCCTTAAGGTCTTGGGCACCTCCAGCCTCACTGCCAAGGGGCTCCTACCATTGATAATAATGAAGAGCTAAAGAAAAACCCCAGTTTCCCACTTGCAGTCACCCCCTGCCTGTGTGTGCACCCACTCGTGCACACACAGACAGCACATCCGCTGAAGCAGGGTCCGAGGGGCAGGACAGACCCCCAGGCACGTGGGGACATTTGGTGGCACATGCATACAGAAAGACAAGGGCCTGCGAGCATCCAAGGGCATTGCTGCTGCTACGTTTAAGACCAGCTGAATAAGTGGGAGTGTCTACATGGAGAAAGGTTTGATGCACATAGTAAAAATCTCCCTTTTTCATCATTAAAGAGCTATTCTACAGTGGGCAGCAACCTGCTCCAGCAGCGGTGCAGGCAGGTGCATGTCAACACAACCTGCCCCCAGCACCACTGGTTGAAAACAGGGTTTGTGACATCCCTCTGGCGCAGAGCACAGCGCACCTGGCTCTGGATCCTGCTCCGGCATCCGCAGGCTGGAATTTCCCCACCAAAATCAGTCTACCGATGGGAAAGCCGTCTGCTCCAGGAAAGGAAAAAGGAGATGACTTCCCGCATCCCTGTGTGCAGGAGGCTGATGGAGCCCAGAGCCGGGGCAGCTCCTGCAGCACAGGCCGAGTTTCTTGCTCCCCAAGCCGGAGAGCCAAAACACATGGCAAGCCTCGCACTAAGCCCTTCCCTGCACCTCCCTCCCTGCCGGCAGAGACTCCCTGTCTGCACCACGAGCAGCCAGACCCACCCCACACCAGTCCACCGGGAGGATGGCTGAGTGCAGGGGGGCCCTGGGGAGCAGCCAGGTCCCCGGTCCGTGTCCCCCAGATGCCAGCTGGGGCAGGGCTGGGCAAGAATGTGGGACAGGATCCAAGCATGCAGGCTCGCTGGGCACAGAGGCCAAACCCTCATCCCACTCCGACATCAGGCGTCCGACACGGAGCCGCCCTGAGGCAGCCCCTGCTCTTCGCCCCGATGCTGCCGGGATGGTCTCATGGGGGAAAGCAGGGCTTCCCATCAGTGGCAGATGCCAAGTGGGCAAAGGCCACCCTGTCAGCCCGTCCAGTGCGAGGGACAGACCAACAGCCTGAGACACGCACGTATCATCATCCCCTTCCCACCGCCCTGCAGCTGCCGTGGCAGAGCTGCCAACCTTTGTGTTTTGTAACAGACCTCAGGGCGCTCAGCTCCTGGAATCATACAATTGTGTGAAATCACAGAAATGTGCAGAAATGTATATATAAGCAACTTCCTGTACGCATAAGTTAATTTAATAGCCCCTCACAGCTGGAAAAAGTGACCGAAATCTTACCTAATGCCATAGAAAGCATACAGAATAGAGGACATGGAGTGTTTGCTTTAAATCTCACATTTGAGCTACTCTCTCTATTTTAGGGTGATTTAAAACCCATGCATGCCTAGGATTGCAGTGGGATGGGAGGGCTTTTGACACACAGCAACCAAAACCTTAACAAGACACATGGGTCTGAACTACCCCTTCTGGCACTGAAGGGTGAAATCTCATTGTCTCCACAGCACGGGCTAAATTCCTTAGGTATTTTGAAAAGGCGAATACATCCCTTGCCCTTCCATCCCCTCCCAAATGTGGTATTTCTGAAGTCATGAACTCCTCCTCCAGGATCAGGATTTCTCAGGGTAATTTCTCATATTTCATGCATGACCTTGATGCTGAGAGAAATGCAGCTCCCTCCATACAGGCGCCCTTCCCGGGCTCTGAGCGACTCTGTGATCCCAGCTTGTCTTTACTGACACACGCTGCCAGTTTGCAAAGCAGCGGCTAAAACTGCTCTGTATTCCAACAGCAGCTGAGAGGGAACTCATCTAACTCATCAGGAAGTTAATCTGCAGCCAGGGTAAGAGGCTGGTCCAGCCCCAGGGAAAGGGGCTAGTTGCTGGACATCAGTTTATTCTTCTGGAGTTGCAAGCTATTCCCCCTCCTCATGGAAAAACATAGGGAGGAGGGGGGAAGGCTAAGCCCTACGTAGGGCTCTCTGCAAACACACCATGGGCATCAACCCTGTGCAGGAGCAGGACCACTGAAGGTGGAAGGAGAAACGAGCAGAGGTTATCCTTTGCCTGTGGATGAGGAGCCCACTGACAGCGGAACAGGATGAATCCTGGGAAGGACTCATGGCAAGTCAGGAGGGTCTGTGGCGCTGAGGTCATGTGCTGGCAGGGAAATGTTACTCAGAGAATCATTTCTATGGCAAGCAAAGCGATCACTGCAAGGTCTCGTTCCATCCCCCAGGCAGGAGATGAAGGAGGTCTGCAGGCAGACAGGGCTGCCCCAACAGAGCAGAACTTTGCAAGATTGAATACTTGCAGCCAGAAAGTTTTACAGCTCAAGACAGGGCATCTGGGCTCCTCATCCCAAGCCATCACCTCTCTGCAGCACAAGTGTCAGCTGTGCTACATGCACCGGTCCAGCTCAGCTGGCCCCACAATGCCCACTGCAAAGGGGGGCTCTGGGGTGTGGGAAGGGGCTCACACCCTCCCAAGACCTCCCAGGCAAGGAGAAATCTGCAGGCAAGATGTCTCCATGGCTTTTTTTAGCCTGGTCTCACCACTGTCCTCTCCCAAAGGACAGGGCTAAGTCTGTGGCTGCTGCTGAACCCATGATAACAGCACATTACACCCTGCCCTGCCTGGACCAAAGCACTCTTCTCATCCCCCCTTTGAAGCCCCCAGCAGCCCGTGCCCCTGGGTCTGGCACTGGGACAAAATCCCATGACATGCCCCAAGGTTTTGCCTGCTCCAAGGATGGTCCTTGTGTGCCTCCCTGGGGAAAGCTGTCAGCAAAGAGCCTGTGGCACCCCTTCCCCAAGGGCTCAGGTGCTGGCCAGACCCTGCCTGACTCACTGGTTTCAGGAAGGAGCCTGGCAGCTGCACCAGAGCCAGAGCGGTGCCCCTCGACCTGCCAAGCAGCACTGGTTTTAAATGAGAGCTGGAGCAGTGAAAAGTCTTTCTGTGTTCACAGGCTAAATGAAGCCCATATATCTCCTGTGATGTCTAATAAGTGCTGTGCATCCTACAGGGATGTACCCCCAGCAAGAGCAACCATGTCCCCACACATCAACCTGTGGGACACTTGAAAGATGCTAATTCCCAATAAACTGGGCTGAAACCAGCCACACGTTTGGAGGGTACTAAAGAGGGCAGGTGGGCAGACAACAAGAGCACACAGCCCTTGTTCCTGTAGGAAACTGAGGGGAGCAGAGAGTCAGATTGCCCCACAGAGTGCCTTTAACCACAGCTGGCCTACGGCAGGCATGCTGGCTTCTCTGCCTCCCTCCTTCGTTCTCCTCTTGCCTGGGCCTTCCCCTCGTCGCCAAATCCCAGCCACTGAGTGAATAAGGACATTGTTTGCCGGCACCGGAAAGCCAGAACGGAGGGAGCAGCTCGGAGCACAAGGGGGAGGAAGGGTGAGGAGGAGGAGGAAGGTGGAATGGAAGCGAGGAAGCCACAAAGGGCAGATGCCTGTTGCGGGAATGGCTCCAGACACCTGCAGCTCAGCCCAGAGACTGGGATCAAGGGCCCCCATTGAGACCCGTGTCCCAGCACATTGCTGGAGACGGGCCTGAAGTCACAGCAACTGAATGTTAATGCAGTGAAAGCCCTGGACCGAGGAGGCGAGCACAACCTTTCGCCTCCCCACACCTCACAGGCTTCCTGCTCCCGGCCCAGTTTTCTGATAGAAACCCACACAATGAGCTATTCTCACACCTCCTGAAAGCCTCCCCCACCTGATAACGCACCAGTACCTTGGCAGCACACAGCTCTGGGGCATGGAACACCAGAGCCCTCAGAACCCCAAACCATGAGATCCAGCACCACCACAGCCTGAGAGAACCAGTCCCCACAGCCCAACCCCCTGGAGCATCCCTTCTGCTGCCCTTCTGCTTGACCAGACCCAGGAAGAATCACCTCTCTCAAGCTCCCCACAGCCCCCACAGGAGGCTGATCCGCTTACAGGGACAGGAAGGAAATGTTTTCTGGTTGGGGTTTCATCTTGCACACATTTACAGTAAGCACCAGGCAGCAGGGGAGGTCCCTGGCCGGAGCAGGAGGCCTTGCCTCCACCAGACAGCACGGAGCACACACACACTGCTCCAGGGTTTGGCTTTTCTCACGGTGCTCCCTGTGCAGATGGGGCTGGTTTATCCCCAACAGGGAAAGGAAGAGGGAAGGGGAACAGCCTCTAGGATATTAATAGCTGCCCTTGCTAGGAAGGTATGGGAGCAGCAAGCATTCACATGAGCATCAGAGACACCCTTGCTAGCACTGAGGGGACCCCTGAGCACCAGGAGAGCTGGCGCTTCATAGAAAGGGCTGGAGGCCAAATATTCAGTGCTGGCTTGAGGGAACAGGATGCAGGGTGCCTCTCGCAAGAGCAGCTCTCTAACCTGTTCTCACGCAGGGCTGGGTGGAGATGCCTCCTCCTGCCTGTCTCTATCTCCCTCTGAGATGCTGCCTGGTCTCTGAGCCTTCCCCAGCATGCAGGGACAAACCATCAGGCTAAGCCCCATGTCCCATCTCCACTGGCTGCCTCAGAGGCAAAGTCACATGTTCCACCTCTGACGTGCTGGTGTCAGGGCACAGGACACCTCTACAGCAGATGGATGCTACCCCTGAACCACAACTGATGGCTGCTTGGCAGTATTCAGGTTGGCCCTTGTCCCTTCAGCACCATAGGACAGTGGTCATGGCAGACCATGCTCCTCTTCATGGCCTTGTACTACCAGACCCTGGACCATTGTGGGGCTGTGCTGGTGCCCACAGCCCAGGGCAGCTCTGCGTCTTGTTTATACCCAGCAAAAAGGAAGACCTCGTTAGCAAAAGGAAAATACAAGGCATTGTGTTGTGTGGGGCCAGCAGCAGGATTGCTGGAGGCCAGGAAACGGGGACCTATTCTGTCGGAAAGCGACCTTCAGAAGGACCTTGAGGATGTTAATTTGCCTCCCCAGCCCTCTGTGTCCCACCCTGCTCCCCACTGCTGTGGGGATTATTTGTGGCTGTGCCTCTTGCACAAGTGAGGGAAGGAGGCTGGGGCTCTACCCATGGTTTTCATACCTCAACTACAAGCCATGGCCCAGCTGCCACTGCTTTCCATATCCTCCGAGTAGAGATGAAGATCTACTTTGAGGGAAAGGGGGGATAAAGGAGATTCAGAAGCAACCTCTCTGTGCCAGCAACCCTGCAAGTCCTGATGCCAGGAGTCTTCCTGATGCCTGGTGCCCAGTATGGGTGATGTGCCCCCAAAACAGAGGGACCCATTACACCAAAGCCACTTTTGCAGCGTGTTGGAGGCTCTGCTGATCATGGGCCAGTGTCAGACAAGCTGCTCACATGCAAAGCATAGCAAGAGGTGGTGAAAGCAGAGCGAACCACATCTGCTAGACCTGGGGCTCAAGACGCACTCATGGGGAAGAAGGGACGAAAGAAGCTGGAAACACACCTGGAAGATGAATATGGGGCTGGAGGAGCTGGTCTGCATGCCCACTGTGCAGACAGGCAAGTCCCAGCTGGTGCCACAGGATCCACAGGACAAACATGAGCCTCGGTAATGCCCATGCCTTTGGCTGGCACAGCTGCCTCCTGCCCTGGATCTGCCAGGAGACACCCGGACAGGCAAAGCATGCTCCCGCATCGTGTCTCAGTGGCACAGGGACAGCAGATGCTTTTGTGTGGTGCAGGAGCAAGACAGAGACCAGCTCTGAGAGCGGCTGGGGCTGCAGGCATGACCAGGCCCTCAAGGCACCAAGGAGCTCAAGGAATCTCTTTTGTCTCTGCTGGGAAGGGTGGGAGAGGAGATCCCACCCAGGCCTGTGTGCAAACATGGCCAGCAGCACTCCCTGGCCTGCTTGCAGGAGGGAGGACTGTTCAAGCACAGAGAGCCAGGAGCTGCCACAAGGCTCAGATCCATGTTTGCACCTTCTCCACCATCAGGGATGTGATGGAGGAGCTCTTTTCCCCACCTCTTTCGGTCTTCGGAGGGAAATACCCTGGTTTGGGGCTGCTTATAAAACAGTGCTTGGTTTCACCCTGCTGCTGAGCCATCTCTGGCAGGGGGCTCTGGCTGCAGGCCCCAGCACAAGCTCACCCTGCCCAGCACAACCCAGCACCAAATGCCCTTTGAGCAACTGGCTCTGGAGCACCAGGGCACTCCGGGAAAGCACAGGGGTTTGCAACATCCCACAAAGTTTCAGACACCCAGATGCAAGTGTCTTGAGCAACCATTTCCAGCCACTTGGGCCCTCAGACTGACACCAACACCTGGAGCACATCTGTCCCCAATGACCAACACTGCCTTGTGCTTCCTCCCTGCCACGCCAGAAGATGAAATCTGGGCCCTGAAACTACACCGACTGGGATTCACCCTACTTGACATTTGGGGGGCCTAAGAGGTTACATAAGAAGTCCTGCCCTTCCCACCATCAGCACACTCTGAAGCAAAGAGACTGTGTGGTTTCTTGAAGGTTTCAGTCAATTTACATGGATGCTGCAGGGGCCCTAGCCTCCTTTCCTCCCTCTTCTGTCTGTTTTCATGCATCTGCCCCTTCCTGACCACCGATTCAGCTGAGAAATTAAGTCAGTAAAAAGACCAGACTCTTCTCAGCTGGATCATCTCCCTGAACTGGCTCTCACAAGTGTTGTGCCAGCTCCAGTGGTGGCAGCCTGGGAAGCAATGGGAGGTTGTTCATTGCTGACTCAGTTGTATCACAAACTTTGGCTTCTCACACAAGCCCTGTTGCTCTGACATATCTGTGAGTCGCTCCTTCCATAACCCCCACAAAGACATGAACATGCTTTGGCAGCACCCCCAATCCTGCGTCGATCTGCTGCTGTCCCAGCCTTATCCAGCTCTACTGAATCTCCAGATCTTCCCAACATGCTGCAATCTCAGTTGTCCCCAGGCTGTGGCTGGCAGGATGCTTTGCCTTCAAAAACAGCCATCCTGCAAGACCCACTCCCATTGCCTGGCAGCAAACCTACCCCCATCTGCAGCCCCTGCAAAATTGAGAAACCCTCACTCCCTCTTCCAAATAAACATCTTGGATTCAAGATCCAGCTGGCCTGTGTGATCTCAGAGCCTTCTCCCTGCAGGGGTGAAACACAGCCAGCCTCTTCCACCCTTCCTCCTACTGCAGGCTGAGCTGACTCTCCCCTGCTCAAAGACCTCTACTCCACACCTGCCATGGCTCAGCCCCGCCATGGGAAGACCTGAGTTCAGAACAACAGCCCCTTCAGCTTCCTACCCCCGTAATTTTGGAGGGAGCCTGGCTTGAGGATGTGGATGCACGAGCAGATTTTGGGGGGATTTCATGCCACCAAGGAACAGCAGCCACAGCAATACCCATATGCACCAGTGAGTGCAAAGGCAACGACCTGCAGCCACATACCCCATCACCATCTCATTTGGTGACCTGAAGACAAAGGGTCTGGCTGTGCAGGCAGCACAAAGCCCCTCTCCAAACTCAGGCAGCACTAGAAAGAAAACCCTGCTTTGATTTAAATGCCATGATTTTGTTTTCCCCCTGCCTTTCCAACTGATCTAGTTAAACTTCCAACCGCTCAAGGCTATTTTAATTTGTACTGGTAAGTTAAATCAACACAAACAAGGGCAGAACAGGTTTATATGCACCTCTATTATTGGCTTGCACCAACTAGAGTGCAGCTACATTTCTCCAGGCAGCCTCTTTTTTCTTTCTAATAAAGATAAGGGGGGACTTTTTTTGTGCACCTCCAACTGACAAATGGAGCCTGAAAGTGAGTTGGGAGTCAAAGCCTTGTGGAAAGTCAAGGTGACTTATGCGTCAATAGGCTGGATTCAAAGAGCTTTGCAAAAATGCAGATCAACTAACAAGATTTATACAACCCGCTTGGGGCTTAGAGGCTGCTCAATTCTCAGAGGTGCCAAGGAAAGTGCCTGACTCGCACAGGGATGGATGGGGCTCACAGAGGTGGCTATCTCAACCTTTCGGCTGCTTCAAGGAAAAGGGGACTCCATTTCTCTTGGAAACGAGGTTTTGACGGGCTGAGATGTTTATTCTGAGCCCTGGCTCCTCCATCACTTACTTTAAAGGAAAAGAAACCAAGTCCTGCTGCTGCAGACAACTGTTACAAACATCTACCAAAAGCCTCAGCAGAATCTGCTGCTCCAGCTCGCCAGCACCAGACACCAGCCAGGGGAGTATGAGCCTCAACTGGATTCAGCACACAAGCTGGAAGAAAATACAGAAAAGGGAGGAAGAGGAGGAAAAAACCAGAAAGAGAATTTTGCACTTGTACAGCTCCCCAGTGCCCGGTGCTTTGCAGGCTGGAAGCAGCCCATCAGCACCTGCGGGCAGCCAGGGTGACACACAGCACCATCCACCCCTCTGCACCCACGAGGGGACCAACCATGGCCACAACCTGCTGAACGCCGAGGACCCTGCAGCCACCTCCCCGCTGGGTTTTCTCTCTCCCCCCATCTTTCTTTGCGAGGCGGCTGTTGAGAATCTGAAAGCCCGGATTATAATCTTTATGAATCCCATAGTTAGATTGCGCTGAACAGCAGCCCAGCAATACCAGATGTTCAAACAAAGCTGCCAACCGACAGCTGTCTGCAGCTTGCAGCGTGTTTTTACTTTAAAATGCAAAATGATACCAATCTATATTAAAAGAGAGCCTTGCAATAGCAGCTAAAGCCGTGGATATTGCTCTTTCATGCAGGGTGTGGCGGCAGAAGGAAATATCTCAGAAACTACTACTTAAGCCGCCCTCCCAGCCCCCCCAAATCCTGGCCCCTTTCCTAATGGGAAAGAGACTCACGTTACTGCCTGAGTGCTGTGAATGTACCAGTGCGTGTCCAAACAAGCCAGCAAAAAGAAAAATGCAGCATGAACAAACAGTGTCTAATGAAGGATACCAGGACGAATCCGGGTGCTGCAGAGCCCACACCTGGCCCTCAGTGGTGTGGGGAGGACGAAGCTACACACAGGGGGACAGAAGGAGCCAGCTCCAGGGAGGAGGGCACAGCCCTTTCTGCACCAGTGACCCAAATGGGACAGCAAAGGTGACTTCTGGCAGCAGAGCATCACCAGTAGAAGCAAGGGATGGAGGGGCATCTTTCACTGCTCTGGCTCATTGGGCCAGCATCCCACCTTGGGTCATCCCATGTGCCTCTAAAACACATGCTCATGTGGTGCTGGCCCCACCAGGGAAACTGCCACGGCTTCCTCTGAGACTTGATGTGCAGCAGGGTTTGAACTTGAACTACTTTGTACCTTTATTTGTTAGGCTGGCTGGAACTAGGTACAAAGCCTTGCACCCTGCCACCATTCCCACATACCAGCAGCTGGGGAAGGCAAGAGCCAGAGCTCAGCTTCGTTCTCCATTCTTTCCCTCTCTGGGAATGCAAGCCACCTGTACCCAGGTGGACAGCAAGTCCTGAACATGTTATCATGCCACGCTGGGCATGTTGGGCATGGCACAGTACATGTGGCTTGCAGGAATCACGCAGAGAGGGCTCCAACTTACTCGAACGTGACGTCCTGAATTCCCCACCAGCCGCGATCACAGGAAATCTTTGGGACCGGTCCCAAGGCTGCCTCATTGTGCTCTGAGCAGCAACAGCATGAATGAATCATGCTCCTCAATGTGACACACAGCTCCCAGCAACATACTAGGGACCAAAATATTTACATTGCAAACGAGTAAGAATAGGACCAGATCCGCTCCCCCAGCCTGGTGACATGGAAAGGCCAACCTGGTCTTGCATCAAGCAAGTGGGTGGTTGGGAGGATATGAAAGCAGGAGGCAGAGACCAGCCCTGTGTCTTGCAGCCTGGCTCTGCCCAGCAATGCTGAACCAGAGCAGCAGAGCCCCGCAGCAGTGAGCACCGAGACTACAACACCCCCGTGGCACCGCGCTCCTGCTGGAACTCAGCAGCCAGGTGACACAGGAGGGAGCATGCTGGGACCTGTAGTTTCCAGCCAGCCAGATGCAAAACGCCATCCATCCGTAAACACATCTTGAATTAAAGAGATGCAAGGCCCCGAGCTCCTGGCAAGGCGCCAGCCACAGCTTCTTGTTGGCAGGCACTTGGCCAATTCCCATGTGTTGCATTAGCCCCTTTCCAAGGAGCAGCCAAGAGCCTGGACCCCACAAAGCCCCTCGTGGCTGAGCTGTGCCCTGCCCTTGCCAAAGTGATGTGTCTACATGGACAGCAAGATGCTCCCAGGGCTGAGGTGTAGGAGATGTCAGCCCTGCTCCTGCCTTGCTGTGAGCCTCTCTGCTTCTAGGCCACTGACTCCAGAGCAAGACCCCACAGCCAGCACTGCCCAAGCTTCAGCAATATAAAGCCTAACACTGTGTCCCTAGAGGTGCTCAATAAAGATGCCACAGAAGCCATCAGTCACAGGCAGCAAGAAGCAAACCACTGTTGTCGTACTTTCAGGCAGAGCAGCACAGCAGGCAAAGCTCTGCCAAACCACCACACTGGTGGGGCTGGGGGCAACCAGCTCCCCGGCACATCTTATCCAGACATGCAGCCTCCCCATGCCCCAGCAAGGCCGGGACTGTCTGGCACCCCTTGGGGAGCACAGCACCCCTCTCCTTCCTGCTCACCCTCCCTGCTGCGGAGGAAATTGCGATGCCCGGCTGATGTCAGGAGGCATCACTTCACACAAAGGCCAGGCTTCCTGGCAGGGAAGGGGCGGGGGAGCAGGGAGGAAGGGGAAGAGGAGCCCGGGGCAAAGGCAAGCCACATCTCCAGCTCCCTGTGTGTGCAGAGGGGCAGCAGCAGGAGATGGCACAGCCCCTTCTCCTTTAATCGCCCTTGCGCTCAGGAAAGAGAGGCAACATCCTATTTCCCAGTGCCCTTCACAGGAGCCCGTGTTGCCCTGCGGAGCTGCAACGGAGCATGCACTCCTTTAAGGATGCACAGACAAAAGGGACTCAAGTTTATCTTAATTTGTTCCTCCAAATAAATCAATTCCATCTTCTCCACCTCAGCCAGACTGTGGCTGCTGCCGACCAGGGGAAGCACACTTGAGCTGAACACAGAACCACAGTTCCCTGCCCAGTGCTCACCCAAGGGAAAAGCCACCTCTGTGACAAGCTCCAACACCAGTGCCCCCAAAACAGGTAGAACCACACACCCCCTTATCTCCTGCCCAGCACTCGTGCACCCGTCAGTGGACAAATACAGGTAAACCCAACATACTAGGACAAAGTCAAGAGCCATCTGCAGCCCTCATTTCCCAAACTCCTTATGTGTTCTTTACAACGCACAGCACATCACAGTACCCACAGCATTGATGTGACTTCCTGCTTCAGCCTCTCCTCCTTTCCTCTGCCTCCCATGGCCCCAGCACATCCCACAGCAGTGAAAGCAGCTGGTGGCCAGTGCTGGGCTGCATTGCTTTTGTCATCACCTCAGCGCTGTCCCAAGGGCAAGAGTGCTCTGGACCAGCTGCACAGGGACCAGTGAAGAGGGGCTGGCCATAGAGGACCCGAGGGATCTGGCCGATATTGATTGAGGGGGAAATTGCTGATGTTGCCGGGGGCAGCCCAGGAAGGTGGGTTTTGGACACGGGGACCACCAGGGAATAACTGTAAAGGAGCAAAGCCTGCTTCTCTCCTTCAATGTGCTGACTTCTGCCCCTGTGAGGAGGCCTGTCATTGGTTTTTAATCTCACCCGATTACGGGCCAGCCTTTGACGTTATTGATCTCAGGCCCCTGAAGTATCATTTATCTTCCAGGTTTGACTCTGTGATTGGAGCTCGACAGCTCAGACCCCAGTCAGCTCCATCCTCCCTGGAACCAGGGGAGCTGCTCTGCTCAACTCTGGTCCTGCCAATTCACGTGAGCCATACCTGAGGTTCAGTTTCCATCCCCAGATGAGGCAGCTTTCTCCAGATGCCCTCTTCTCCCACCTGGCATTTCACCTCCTACCTCAAAAATCTCCAGGTCTCCAGCAAATCAGTAGTGCTTTATCAAGCCTGGCAGACCAAGGTGCCTCCGGCGTGCACTGCTTCCCCCTTCCAGTTTCATTATCCTCTTTTAAGGAGGAAGCAGTGGAGGCACAGACATTGCGGGATGTGCCGAGAGCGGCACAAGGATTGGGGATGCAGTGCCAGCATGCAGGGTACGACCAGAGAAGCCATTTCTAGCTGTGACCACACTGCCATTTTCTAAAGCAGAAGAACCAACAACAGTGGCTCTTCATCCCCTGGTGAGCTTGCACCCACAGAAACCTGGCTGCCAGCTCAGTTATTGTGGCTTCTCCTTACCTGCAAGCTAGCACAGCTGTGCCTTGGGGCCAGCTCTTGATTTCTGCTTGACCTTCAAAACGTTAACTCCTGCTCCCTCCACCAGGCCGAACAAAAGATGGGCTCCACAGATGCAAAGCAGCCAGCAGGACTCAGATTCAGGATGATGACCCATGGATGGGACATGCCTGGGCCTGGGATCGTTGCCACATGGGTTCCCACTCCCCTGCTTTCCTCCACCCAAGCTAACAGGCATTCTGAGCCTCCACCTTTTGGGAAGCACAAAGTTTTCCTCAAATGTCTGTGGCTACAGTTCCTGGGCGCAGCATGTGTTTGAAGGTTGTCTTTTCAGATACCTCCTATGTTCTTCTCTTTCCTGCAAAGCTGGGACTTGAGTTTGGGAAGGAGGAGCATTTCCTGAGGGAGGTTCCAGAGGGCAGTTTTAACATGCAGAAGGTTTATCTTTTGCTCGTCCCCTTTGTATTATCAGATTGCTGCAAAACCACTTTGATAAATGGAGATTAGTACCATGTTTGTTCACAGATGATAGCAGTAGCCAGGAACCAGCCTTGAGAAGGACCAAGGGAGAAGTGCTTGATGGGGAGCAGCTAGCATGGTCTTTGATCAGCAAGGTATCATAACCAGCAAAGAAAGCTTGAGTCTCCAGGATTGCATCCCTACACTGTCACAGACTTTTGACTCCCTAGCAGCAACCTCCACCTCCACTTATCTCTAGTTTAGGGTAGCATCCTGACTTCCCTGCCCAGATATTAGGTTGTTTCAGGGATTAAACTGACTTTTTTTGCCCCCGTTACAAGCAAAATGCTACAAAATCCTTGGCAGGAGGACAGACCGTGGCTTTTCCTGCTGGGCTCACACTCTCAGGATGCACTTGGCAAGGGGTGGTCTTTGCACAACACACAAGGCATTATTTCTAGTCCCCTGCCTGGATGCCCTATCATGCAGGATGCCAGCAGGCAGAGGCAAGAAAACAACACTAAGATGTGCTCCCATTCCATCCCCATCCCCGACAGGCAATCCACCTCTGACCCAAAGAGGGCTCATGGGCCTCAGCCACAACGGTGCAGCTGTGTCAGGAAAGCGCAGTAATTCCCTCTTGGATCCGGCCACCCCCATCACTAGTACAATACCCGAGGGAAGGGGGAGTGCCCCCCTTTCCCATCCCCAAAGGGTCTGTGAGGGGGACAGAGACCTTGCAGCGCATTTATTCCGCTCCATCCATTTGAGAGGCGCGCTTCAAAGGGCTTTTTGCCGTTGGAGGCGGGTGCACCAGGACAGGAGGAGAACAAAGGGAGGCACCGGCACCCCCCAGCCCTTTGTCTGAGCACAGAGGAGTTCACCTGCAGGGAAAACCAGATCCCACCGCAGCTCCGCATGGATTCGGATGGGGAGAGGGATGCAGCCCCCGCTGCTAACAAGAGGGTAATGAGCAGAAGGACGCGATCACGTTACCCTCTCCCCCCCTGCCACACGCACAAGCCCGTTAGAGCGCACGCCAACCCCCTCGACTCCAACAACAACCGCAACCAGCCATAAAACCCATTGCCACAGAAATATCAACCCGCCCCCCAGCGCGATCGATCTGTGTCTGCGTGTGGCCGAGCACCAAACCCCGGGATCGACTGGGAGGGAAGGGGGCGGGAGACTAGCTTCCAGGGGATGGGGTTTTAAAGCCACACAATAACTGGCTCAAATGAGGGTTTGGATTAAGCTGTTGTACAGCAAGAGAGAACACTGCCTCCATTAGGATATGAGGGATTTTCCTTCCTTTTCTCCAAAGCTCTAGGATGAAGCTTCCAGGTCACCCAGTAAGGGAGAGGAAACTGGGTGATGCTGAGCTAACAGGGGTCCCACACAGGGAGATAAGGGTAGCAGGAGAAAAGGGCAGATCAGCCCTCCCCAAGCCCCAGATCATAAAGTCTGACAACATTTACTCATATTTCAGAGAGACACAGCCATCCGGAACATCACTCCCTGCCAACTGCCTCATCTGGAGCCATCCGCAGCTCAGCTCTTCCCAGCCTGCTCTGGAGACTGCTCCCCCAGAGCATCCACACACCAAGGAACTGAGGAAGGACAGGCGGGGGAAAGAGAAGGAACACAAATTAAACCGATTCAGGTTGATTTCAGGTTGGGGTTTTTTTCACAGTTCTGGTACATCACCCCAGCAGATGACTTTGAGTGCGTGTTACGTAGATGGCACCACTGTGAAGTGGCAGGAGGCTGCTCTGAGCCGGAAACTTTGCTCATGTTACCATCACAAGCGAATCACAAGACAGCAGAGGGACAGCCACGATCCCCTGGCAAGAACGTGCCGAAGCTGTCCTTATCAGAAAGGATTCAGGACTGGGAACCTCTTTCCTGACTTCATCTGGGGGACATATGTAAAAACTCCTGCGTGCATCCAGAGTCTCGTGCCTGTAAACAGCCACCCCTCCCCTCTGTATTTAGGACCAGGCTTCTCTTCCTCCCATTCCCAAGTGTGCTGGCCATAGCTCTGGATACAGGAAGGGTGGCTGCCTCTATCAATCCTTTTTCCATGGAGGAAAGAGAAGAGCAGGACATCATTCCACACCTCCCCACTGGTCCCCCAGCATCTGCCCCATCTTCTCTACCAGTTCATTGCAGAAAACTGGCTACCACCTCAGGCAAGCTCAGCAGCTCTGACTCCTCCCAGCCATCCCCATTACTTCAACCAAACCGGCATCTCCTGAGGCTACGGGCTGCTGATAAACACAGAGAGTTGACAAAGTCACCAGAACCTAACCCAGAGCCATAGCATTTTATAGCTTTTTAAAGAAAACGAGCCAAGTCAGACCGGATTGTGCCCCGGAGCCTGCGTGGCAAACAAGAATCTGGCTCCAAGTGTTTATTTATAAATCTGTACATACATGTACGTTTGAATTCTGACAGAATTAATTCTGGCATCCAGCTAATTCAAAGCATTCCTCCCCCATCACACTACAGTTGCAGGCCAGCCCAGCACAGAAGCTGATTATAAAATGCTGCACTAGCCAGGCATTTCTGCAAAGGCTTGTGCTATTGAGTATTCAGTCTTTCCTTGCTTGGCTATTTCATTGTTTCGGTGTCGATCCCTCCTCTCTTGCCCTGTGTTTCCTGGTTACTTTTGTCCCTGCTCTGGAAGCACTGCTGCTCTCAGCCCCATTTCAGTGTCAGATTGGGAAAAGGAAAAAAAACAAACCCCAAACAATTACATGAAATTAAAGAGAAGAAAGGCAGAAATTACCACCATGCTCCAACATTTCCAGTAAACAGATAGGTAACGAACAAAAAATAGGCCAAGATGCTGCAAGGCAAGCTGCAGCCAGAGCTGGGGATACAAAACCCACTGCCTCCCTCTGAAGCACAGCTAAGAAATCCCTGTGTGGTCACACGCTGTCCTCTGGAGCAGAGAGGAGAGAGGTCAGGGCAGCCAGCACTGTAAGAGCCTCTTTATTCTTGGGCAGTTGCATGAATCTGATCACTTGTGCCCTTTGTGAGACATGGAAATCTGTCTTCGCCTCCCACCCCCTCCACCAGGCCCCCCTTCTACTTCTCCCCCTCTCAGATGGGGACAGAGGCAACTCCTCAGCTCCAGAGGCAAAGACCAGAGCAGCACAGAGGCTATGGACCCCTCTTTGGCAGGACCGGGCTTGGCCAAGCACACAGAAGAGCTCGAGGGCAGCGTTTTGCTGGAGCGAAGTGAGGAGAAAGGAAGGACTCCTGCATTCCTCGAAGGGCTCCCACGTGCGAGGCATGAGGTTGAGGGGTGGAGGGAAGTCCAGGGTGTCACACTGCAGTCCATGTCTTTGCTACTTCTCTGCCATGCTCAAAGGCTTGAGGACAGCAGCATGCTGCACACCTCCATGCCAGCAGCCACATGATGCTTACATAAATATCACGGGTTGGATTTAGATCAGACAAGGGTCTGGGCTAAGTTTCTTATGCCCTCTTCACCAGCCGAAGCTGAGCTCACACCTCCTGGTTCAGAGACCAGACGCAGACAACCCTGTAGCAGGAGCTCATTCAAAGCCACCACTGAGGGAGGGCTTCAAGGCAGAAAGCTCTGGGCTGTCTGGCTGGAGATCCCGATCTGCAAAGTACATCCAACCCCTGTATGCTGCAGGGGTAAGCCTGGACTACAATTTGTCAGTTCCTTGCAAAACAGCTCAAGGTCTTCTGATGAGCCTCTCTTTCTCTCCTCCTTCCACCTCACTCTTCACCAGCACCCATCCACATAGCATTTATCCCATGGGAAAAGCATATTCTCTGCTGCACGTCCTCTCCTACTCCTCTTCTTTACCAAGACTGTCCCCTCCATCCAAGCCTCCTCCTTACCACCCAAACCCACCAGGCTGTCTCCCAGCATCCTCCATCTCCGCTGTCACTTGTCAGATTAACTCTAGACCGAATACTTTCAGCAGCAAGCCTAGAGCAAGCACCGCTGGCAACCTGATGGGCTAAAGGCAAGGAAAATGCTCAAGCTTAGCAAGAGAGCAGTGATGGAAAGCCCTTAATCCAGTCCCGGGGAAGCAGAAGACTGTCCCAGTCCAGCCAGAGACCTGGTCAGCAAAACCAGATGGGTTTGAGACCTCTCAAACTGCAGGCACAGGCAGTCAGTCTGAACTGACATCCCCCACTGCCCCCAACACCACAGCACAGTGAAGCCTGACAGATCGATGGTGATGAATGGCACAGAGCTAGAACACGGGGCTAGGTGGGTGCTGGGATTTCTGCCACTGCCCAAGGCTCAAGAAGTCATTACTCATCACAGCGGCCTGACTGACTGACAGCATCCCAGGGCACAATGATCAGTCACATTTAGGAGCCTGGCACTGGACTCCTGAGGCTCCTGAGCAGGAACCAGGGCATAGGCAAAACCTGGGTTAGGTGCCCTAACCTAACTGGGCTGGCAGTTAAGATCTGGGGTGCTGGCAGAAGCTCAGATAGAGGGCACAGAGAGAACCCGCACAACTCCAGCTTCACAGCACCTACTGCAAGTCATCTGGGGACCATGCATGTTCGAAGAGTGCCATAGGGAACGCCTGCCAGACACCAGCCCACACCATCCACAGTCATGAGAGCTACATTAACACTCGAGCACTTGGGTACTTGTGCTTACAATGCCTCTGGTGCGCTGCGTGCCACGCTCCTCATAAACAAGTCATCTGGAAAATAAGTAAGCCTGTAAAAATCCAACCCGTCACAAGTTACCAAACCTGTTTCAGAGTACAACAACCTCCAGCAGTTCAAGCTAGGAGCAGGGCAGTGCAGCCGACCCCAGCCTCCCCACCAGTGGGGCTCCATAGGTCCCGGCAAAACTTCCCTGGCACAGATGGCAGCACAGGGAGGTGAGATGGGACTTGTTTCAAATAGGAAGGCATCTCTGGTGTCAGGGCTGTCTAGCAAAGAAAAGCTGGTTGCTTTTCCCTCTAGAGACCTAAAGCTTTTGAATCGCAGAAGCAATCAGCTGGGACAGGTAGGAAAAGCGCACAGGCCATCTCTGCACTGGGGCTGGCAGCCAATGCTGGCAGGAGATCAGAGTTTCTGGTACAGACTTGAGATTCATCTCTTCCTGTACTCCTACCAAGTGTTCACTTCTCTTTCCCATACTCCAGAAAGCACCTGAGCCGGCCTTATCCAAGGTGCTGCCAAGAAAGCAAGCCCAAACCCACCAAGAACAGATGGACTCAGCAGCACAGTCCCTGTCCCCCTGATTTGCCAAACGGGCACCGCTCCACAGCCAGTGCTGGGTGCTGCTCCTACACGCCTGCAGGAGGATTCCCAATGTTTTCCTGCAGGTCTCAGCACCACAACACGTTTTCTCCCTCGGAATGTTCAAAACCACCAGGGACCTTCAGAACGTGGAGAGATTTTCTCCCAATTCCTCAAAACCACACTGCAAGCTAGGTCAGAGGGAAGTCTATCTCCATCCCATGAAATAAAATCCCAAGCCCTTTTCCATTGGTAGCACCTCCAGCTGAGGACAGGCAGCTGAGACATCCCCAAGCAAGCTCTGATGTACCTGGCCTCAACCAACCATGTCCCACACAAAGCCGTGGCAAACATGGTAATAACCTGCAAATTAGTCCATTTCTTTGGCTGTTGGCTTCTGCAATTTTTACCCTAATAAATAAAAGCAACACATCAGCCTCACACTGGAGCAACTTTCTTTTTCAACCCTGGAAGCAGGTCCCCCCAAACCAGGGAGGCAGCAGGTTCCCCATGCAGGCGGGAGGCACGTGCCTGGGGCAGCAAAGGCAAAGATGGAAGCCAAAATGTTTCGTTTGGAGACCTTGACACAAACAGAAGGACAAGAAGAAAAAGAAAAGAGGGTGGGTTGTTGGCTTTTTTTTCCCCTCCCCTCTCCTCTTTAAGCGCTACAAAAACAGGAAACAAAGGAGAAAACATCTCACGGGGGGAAGGCGAGGTAAGCGCTTTATACGCCCACGAAAGAAAGATTAACCACATTTTATTTACTGTTTGCATTACAGTTGCACTGTGGAGTTCAACCAATTCTGAGCCAGGGCTCTGCGGGTTTGTGCAGCACCTAATGCTGAGCGGCCCCCAAACCTAGCAAGCGCACACCTCTGCTTCCAGCCAGCCCTCCACAGGCACCCTCCTTCCTCCTGCAGACACACACCTCTGGCTCCTTTGGCCCAGCACAAGCTCTCTTGCCCTAATTGCCAGCTTACAGCTGAGAAAGCACCGGTGCTGTCCCCAAGGAATGTTGAGCACCTTCTCCCCTTCAAATTGGACTGTAACCTGGGTAAGATGTCCTTTAATGTGGGCCTTTAAAGGTGAGTTCATGGGGAGCATGTTTGCAGGCTCCTGTCCCTGGGCTATGGGGCCACCCCAACCACACTGGGTCATGTCACCCCCCACACTCACAAGTCCCCTGCACCAAGGGCAGGGCCCTGAGCCTCCAAACTTTGACTCATTTCTCAACTAACGGCTTCCTGAATGCGACCCAGGCACGGAACAAACCTCTCACAACGGGGCCTCCCCCAGACCTCTGGAGCCCAGCGTTACTCATTCACCCCCCAGCCCCCACTGTCCTTTCCTGGGATGCTCCAAGAGTGGCTCACTGCTGTGGGGTGAGCAAGCAGCCAGGAATCCCGGGCCTGGCTCCCACAGGCGGGAAGCCATCACCGGCTGAGCACACACGCACCCTAATTCAGGAACCAACACAGCCATCGGCTGGCAACGGGCAGCTTTCAACCAGAGACCTGGCCAAGACCACGCAGGGAGCCCTCAGCAACCTGCCAGGTGTTTTTCCTGCGGGCTCTTCCCTACTCCAGTCTCTCCATGGACAAACTGCTTCAACTACTGGGGGGGGAATCTTGTGCTGTCCCCCTGCTTTGCACTGTCCTCCATTGCCCTGGCACCCAACCGAGCCATGCGCCCAGAGGGAAGAGACAAGCTTATCACCGCAGAGAAAGGAAATTAAGATAAAGCCGGGATGGAGGTACCCAGGGATTTGGCCAAGGTCACCAAATAATTCTACAGCCCTACAATACAGCTGCCCGATGCTTTAGGTGCCTGGCCACATACCCGAACATTTCAAGCCATGGCCAAAACCCAGCCTTAGCCCGTGGCAGTTTTCTGCCAGGTCATTAGCAGCGTGCATCCGCAAGGAGCAGCGAACAGCCAGCCATAACAACGGCAGCGACAACAAAAAAAACCCCACGCCGCGAGAGCGGGAACAGATGAGATCAAAGTGTCCTGGAAAAGGACCTGGAAAAACAGTTCTGGTCCCTGGCTAAGGCTCCCGGGAAATGCACATCCGAGCCCGGCCCCAGCCCCGCGCGGCCCTCCCGGGGTGGCTCCCCACCCTGGCAGAGGGAGAGCAAAATGCCTCCCTATAAATAGAAGCAGAAAAGCGCTGCTCCAAACGCCAGGCTGGGTCTTTCCCCTCGGAGCGTGTGGCGGAGCCGCTGGCACCTCTGCGGAGCCCTCCGGTTTTCCCCAGAAAAACCTGGAGAGGAAAATAACCTTCCTGTGAGCTCAGGCTGGCTCCTCTCTGCACAGAGCTGGCCCCCCCCCCCCCCCCCCCCCCCCCTCCGAAATGAGGGATGAACTAGCTGGAGTACACTAGACGAGTGATACACAGATGATCAGTAAGCTCTTTGCTTGGCATCCCTTTTTCATTATGCTAACATTTTAGAGAAATGTTTTTATAGCCTCTGCTTGATTTTCCATCAGATCCCTCCCTCTCNCCTGGCCATCCAATTGGAAAGTAATTATACTGCAATTTTTATTTATGACTTCTTGGGGTTTTTTTTATTGCTAAATGGTGACTCATTTTGGCAACATTAAAATACACAGGAAATCATCCCCATTTTACAGTAATCACCATTCAATTCATTGTTAAATATTTATTCGGTGGACAAGCGCTGGGCCTCGTTTGAAGGGTCGGAAGGGGAGCGGAGGGGCAGCCCTGGGGGGGGGGGGGGGGGGGGGGGGGGGGGGGGGGGGG
>NDXB01009899.1:27918-61763 GCA_002631895.1 Agapornis roseicollis
GGGGGGGGGGGGGGGGGGAGGGGGGAAGGTGGTGGTGGGGTCATGGCAAGGCTGTTAAATGCCCATCACAAACTTCAGGGTGGGGATCCGAGGGTGAAAGCTCCTGCCAGATGGCCTGGTCACCGGCAAAATACATTTGCTTTCCCTCAAATCCAGCGTTACACCCCATGCTGCTTTAGGAAGGGGGGGGTCAGCCCTGTGCCCCCAATACAACCCCATTATTTGGCCAAAACACCCGAGTCCCGGCCAGCAGGAAGCCGGGGGTCTCTGACACGACGCCGCTCATTGCCGGGGGGAAGGGGATGGCGGTGGGCAGAGACAGCAGTTTGACATTCACAGGCCTTACAATGGACGGGGTCCGTGTCTGCAGCAGCTTTGTCCCCCCAGGGAGTCCGATTTGGGGGCAACTCGACCTCAGATGTGGGCAGCTCCTCTGCCTTCCCCACAGTGACTGCGTTCCCCAGCAGGAACCGGGGAGATGACGGCTCCAAACCCCCCTGGCCCACAGCCTCGACCCTTCCCCTCACAAGCCCAGACCCAAGCAACCTGAGGTCCTACGGCTGAAGGGCTCCAAAGCCCTCCCAGCAGAGATGCTCTTCCTCAGAGAGCCCCCCTGGCACCCATGGGCTCTGTCAGTGCTGGGCTGGGGAGGCCACCTAACATGTCTGCCATGGGGGGACCGGGCGGAGGAGGAACAGCACCGGGGTGGGTTTGGTGCAGGTCCTACACAAACACAGGCCTCTGGGGAACAGGGGAAAGGGCAACAAGGGCGAGAGGTGCCCCCCCCGGACCGGTCATACCCCTGTGTCCACTCACCCTGATCTCATTGCGGCGGATCTCCACGTCGCAGACCGAGTGTCCCTGGTGGGCCCCGCTGTAGTAGCAGCAGAACTGGCAGACGGCCACCTGCTCGGCCTCGCAGTGGTACAGGCGGTAGGCGTTGTGCTGGGGGCAGCTCCAGGCCCGCACGTCGTCCGCCTCCACCAGGAGATGGCCCCGAGCCGTGGAGGGCTGCTGCAGGTGGGTCTGGACGTGGGACTGGCAACACGGAGCCTCGCACCTCAAACAGATCTTCTGCGCTGGCAGCGGCGGGCCCCGGCGGCAGAAGACGCAGTGCAAGACTGAGGGGGGCTTCTCCAGGTTGAGGGAGTTGAACTTCTCCACGATGTTGGTGAGCTTCAGGTTCTTCTCCAGGTTGGGCTTCTGGTTGTAAGCCTGGTTGCACTCCGGGCACCGCACCAAGCCCGACTCCTTGGCCCACGCCTCCCCGATGCAGCCCCGGCAGAAGTTGTGCTTGCAGGGCAGCTGGACCGGCTCCACGAAGACGTGCAGGCAGATGGGGCAGATGAGCTCCTCTTCGAAGCAGTTCTTCCAATTCTCAGCCATCTCTGCCAGCAGCCTCTGGCGACGTTCTCTTCCCCCCCAACCCGCTTCGGTCGCTCAGTGCGGTCTAGGGATGGACGCTGGGGTCTGTCCTCCCTGCAAGGGGAAGCCTGGGGGTGAACGGCCGGGCTCCCCCCACCCCGCAGCACGCAGTCAATGATAAACCACAGGGATCTCTAAAACCGGGGATAAAATAAACCCACCAAGCAGCACTCTAGGAATCTCCAGCGGGGAAACGTGACATCCCCGCCGCCGCTTCATTAAAACAAGCGGCACAAACGGTTAAAACCCCCCAGCGTGGTAGCGTGGGATTTACAGCCCCAAGTCCTAACCCCCCCCCAAAAGCCATTTGTTTCTTTTTTACCCAAGAAGGTGAATTGAAACTTACCAAAGGTTGAAAAAAATCCATACAAAATCCAGCAGCAGAGTCCAAGTTCCATAAAAAGCTCCTAAATTTAGCGCTCCGGATCAGATTTTTCTTTTCTTAGGTTTAACAACTGACATTCAATATTTTAAAGGGACTTTTGTCCCCCACCAACCTGGCTAACAGCTGAGAGCGCGGACTCGCTCACTCAGTCAGGGTCTCTTTTTTTCAGTCCCCAGTATTTCTCCTCCCTCTCCCCCGATGGGAGTTGGGAATCGGAGTCTTTTAAAGGAAACGGATCAAAGGGTTAAGATCCAAAATGGGAAGAGGAGGAAGGTTAAAAAAAATAATAATAGCAGCGACGATGACGATGGTGAAAATAACGAATTCTCTCCGCGGCCCCCGAGATTTGCTCCTCACCCGGTGGAGCAGCAGAGGAAAAAAGGAAGGGGGGGGGGGGGAAAAGGCAAGCCAGGGAAAAAAAAAAAGGGGGAGGGAAAAAAGCCAACCTCTCGCCTGCTTCGAGACTGCGAGGTCTTGAATGGGAGAGCTCGGTCATTCAGAACAAACCCCAGCGCCGCGCAGCCTTGTCCAGCGCCCCGCAGGGATGGTACAGGATGGGCTTTGCCAAGGGGGAGCGAAACCTCGCGGCCCCCGATCAACCTGCTCCGGCTTCCCACGGGGCTGAGGGTAGCAGACGTCCGGCACGGGGGGGGAAGGACACGACACACACCGGCCTAGCCCGGTCTCATGGCCGGCCGGGGGGAGGCAACAATGCAGCTGAGCGGAGGGACGCTGTCCGGGAGCCTTCCCCGGTCCGGCCCCGCCGGGAAGGGAAGAGAAGGGGCGAGGCGGCGGCAGCGGCGGGCAGCCAGAAGGAGCCGGCCGAAGCGTGCGGTTCCGGGAGAGCCGAGTCAGCTCTCAGCCATTTTGAGCGGAAACGCGTTAAAAATGAAATAATAAAACATTTAAAATAATAATAATAAAGGTATTTAAAAAAATACAATTAAAGAGGAGTCACCGGCACAAACCCGCTCCCGCTGCGGCGGGGCTCTGCGGAGAGGCTGCGGTGCCAGCCGAGCCCGAGCCCGAGCCCGAACCCGAGCCGAGCTGATGAGCCGAGCCGTCCCGTCGGGGCCGCTCAGCAGAGCCCCCCGCGCCCGCCGCCACCGCCGCCTCCAGCCATCTTGGGGTCGCCCTGGGCGCCGCCCGCCCGCCGGAGCCCCACGCCCCGGCCTTCCTCCCGCCGCCCCCGGGGAGGCGGCCGCGGCCCGGGGCGGGAGGGGGACGGACGAGGGGAAGCGGAGCAGGGGAGGGGGGAACGCGGATCCCCGCAGCGGATCTCCTCGGGGAGGGGAAAGGGGGGCGGCGCCTCGGAGGCGGCCGGGCTCAGCCCCGGCGGCGGCGGGGGGCGGGCGAGGCGGCCATGGGGGCGGCGGCCGCCGCGGGGAGATATCGACCGTGGGGAGGGAAGGAGGGAGGGAGGGAATGGGAGGCGGGAGCGCCCCGCCCCGGCGCGCCGCGGGGCCACCCCGCTCGGGACCCGGCCGAGGTGGGGGGGAGCGGAGCGGAGCCGGAGCCGGAGCCGGAGCCGGAGCCGGAGCCGGAGCCGGAGCCGGAGCCGGAGCCCGCGGGTCCCACCGGGCGCTGCCGCGGAGCTGCGCCGCGATCGCTGCGGAGATACCGACCCCGCCCCCCCGAGGACCCGCCCATTCGCGTCACCGGGGACCGCCCCGCCCCGAGACCGCGCCGCCTTAAAGGGGACACGGGCGAGGAGGGCCCCACCGCGGTGCTCGGCGCTGTCCTTGCTGCGGCAGCACAGCTCCGGGGAGCCCAGGCTTGTCAGGGGCTCATAGAGGGGTTAGGGTCCGTAAGGACATTAAAGGGTAGTGAGTTCCAACCCCCAACCAGTTCCATCCCCAGCTGGGGTGTCCCTGCTGGTCACTGTGTCACAGGTAGAGCCACCCTACCTGGCCACCAGCATCCCTGCACAGCCAGGAGCCACACTTATCCAACGTGCTCGTCCGTAAAAACGGGTTGATCGCCCTGAAACCAGCTCACACCTGGGCCACAGCTGGCCTTGGTACCAGAAGTGCCTCCTACCCCCTCTTCACTCCCACCTGGATGGGCTTTTACATTGCATGGGAACATTTCAGGTTTGTTTCATCCCCCTGCAGAACAACGGTCGCTTGTCCCATGGGGTCCTTCCCGAGTGGGCTGCCCCAGCGTCTCTTGCCGGAGCCCAGGGCATAGAGGTGTGCCTGTTAACAGCTCTCCCACCAAATGTTCCCGTAGCTGTTTCAAGGGATGCTGTATATCCATCTCCTGCCAAATGTGCCAGGCCACTGGGAATCAAGCACACTGCTGGTGTAAATTCATTTTCCACTGGCAAGAGAGTCACAAATGGCTTCAAAATAGAGGAATTCCTCAACAGCAGCCATGGACCAAACTGTCCACAGGCACCACCCAGTAGTATCTCCTATAGCACCCTATAGCCCTGGTGCCATGGGCCAGCCAGGGCAGCTGGCTGCCTGAGGGGGATGAGCACCCTACAGCACACACAGGTTATTGCCACACTTTCCTTTATAGGAACACCCTGCCCACAGGCAGGTCTTGCCAAAGAGTTAAGGAGATGGAGTGATGGGTACCCCCCCAGGACTGGGGCTCACCCTGTATCACCCTTCATCCCTGCACATCCAGCCCAGGGCTGCTGGGGCTCAAGCACTGCAAAGGGGATGTGTCAGAGATGCTGTTGGCTGCTGAGCCCACGCAGAGGCAAACCTCTCCTCAGAAAGTCAGTGCAAAACTATTTGTGACTCTCTCTTCTTTACCACCACGGTCAGCACCGGGCAGCCCCTGGTGACAGCCACCATCCCCACCACAGCTCTTCTGAAGGGGCTGCTCGGGACACCCCAATGCCCTCTGCTGCAGGTGAGCTGGGCAGTCCGGCTGCTATTTAGCAGGATTTAGAGGTGGAAGTTGGATGGGTTGGGGCTGGGCTAAGCTGAAAGATGTGTCCTGTTCTCAGCTGGGAATCCTGCTGCCCCAGGACCAGCACTGGCCCTGCTGTCAGCTCACCCACATCTGGACAATGCCATTGCTCTGCCCAGCCTGGAGATACCCCCTTGGCAAAGGAAGCCCCAAACCCAGGCTGGGCATGACAACCCTTCTGTAGCCAGTACAAGCCACCTGGAGGGGACGGTAGGCAGGGTCCTCTGTGCTCACACAGCTCCCAGACACCCTCCTGTCAGTGCTGTGTGAATGATGGACACCAGCAGGAGCGAGCTGCAGAAAGCCTGCAGCACTTTGTGCTCCTCATCACTTTGGATCCCTCCACCAGGATCCAGCCCCGTGTGGGTGCTCCAGCCAATGCCAAGGGGCTGCAAAGACGTTTTTTAGCTGGGAGAGTCCTGGTGCGCATCCCTCAACCCCCCAAAGCCACAGAGTGGTTTGGTGTTAAAGTGACAGCTTCCCTGCCTGCCACCACCCTGCTCCTGGGGGGATGCTCTGTCACCCAGCCCTGTGCCTTCCCCAGAAGCCTTGAGCCCTCCAAAAGTAATACCAGATTATGTGCTTCTTGGGTTCTTTATAACTCAATTAACCAGCCAGAGAGAAGCCATCACTGCCCTTCTGTCCCGCTTCCATGCAAGCCCTGTGAGGTGGCTAAGTGCAATGGAGAAAGCTCCCTCCTCTCTGCTCCTTGTGATTAAGGCATTGAAGGCTTTCGCTGGTTTTAAGACTGGGTTTAAGGATTTAAGGAACTTGCAGGGTGGCAGTAGCTTGGTTTGCAGCACTAAAGCTCTCTGTGGCCGTTCCTGCTTCCTGGCTGGCATGGAGGAGGAAGGAAACAACCCCACGGAGGAGTCACAACACAGGGGTCCCCATGGCTCAGCTGAGGACCCCTGGACACAGCTGAGGGCACACCAGCATGCACTCCTTGTGCCTGGCCATGCTGCCCCCATCCCTGCTGCAGCGTCCATCCCACAGTGTCAGTGCCTGCCCTGGTATCCTTGCAGCCCGGTCCCTGCTGGAGGAAGATGCACACATGCATTCATGGTCTATAAGCAAGAGAAACCTCCATCCTCTATGATTAATAAGGAAGGCCTGGGAGCTGCGTGCTCAGCCTGGTCCCCACAGCACGCAAAGCAAGTTCCCTGCCCTGAGCACCCAAGCATTGGGATCTAGTGACTCCCACATCCAACACTGACAGCTGGGAACAGGGCTGGGTTGGTGTACTGGGTGCAGGGTTGCCAATGGCCTTGTTGGTTCCTTGGGAGAGCTTTGCCCTTGTGCAATGAATGGACAACTGGGGCTCCCCTCAGGGCAAAAATGCTGGGCTTCCTCCCCAAGCCTAAAGCACAGGACAAAGGAGATACTGAGGTGTGTCCAAGGGGAACTGCATGGGGGGTGATGGAGGGGAGATCTGCTTTGCTTCAGGGCATACCCAGGTTGGATCAGCCCAATCTAAGGTTGAATGGCCAAATCCAGGGCTGCACAGCTAGCCATGGGGCAGGGGTGATGCTCCGGCACTCACTGCCTTGACTGGCCTCAGGGTGCCATAGAGCACGACAGTGGGTCCATTGGTTGTGAGGCTGGAGCATGGGGATCTGGGACTGGGCAGGAGCAGTTCCCTGCCTGGTGGGGTTTCTTTCTATGCAAATGCCTGGGAGCAGCTGCCCTGCCGGCGTGACTCATTTCCTGCTCTTGTGTCACATTCTGGTCAGGCCAGTTTGGCAAAGGCTTTCTTCTCTCCCTCCCTTCTCCTCCTCCTTCTCTCCCCCACCGCCGAGGGCTGGGATGTGCATTCGCTCAGCCCCTGGCAGGATGAGGCAGGATTTTCAGGAAGCTGCGTCAAAGCCACAAACCCTCCATGTATATATATACATGTACATGAACCCCAACCAAACAGAAAAAAAAACAGAGCAATTTTCTGGTTTTCTTTGTTTTCTGAGCACAAAGGAGACTGGGTCCAGACTGGGGCCGCTCTTCCCGTTGTGGGGCTGCTGCTTCCCCCAAGATGGGCTGGGACCCAGCAGAAACACTGCACAAGTTTGCTGGGTGGCCAAGGGGATAAGTAAGTGCAGCTCAGTCTCATTTTACCCTCTGCTGCCAGTCGGATTGGTGCTGCCAGAGCCGGGCTGCCAGCGGGCAGTCTTCACTGGGGATGGATGGTGCGAGCATCCGAGGGAGCGCCAGCACCGCGGCTCACCCCGCGTTTCTTACTCCTCGGCAGGGCTCCGGGGCAGCCTCCACACCCTGAGGGATGTACGGGATGGGTTAAACAGTGACTTCGCAGGGTCGGGAATGGACACCGGCAAATGCTGGCAGCACCCAGCATGGGTCTCCCACCTTGGGCTGGGGCGGCGGAAGGTGATGCTGGGAGCAAATCCCTGCCGCAGCTCCCACGGTCCCCTCCAGGCTTGCGCTGCCCTAAGCGCAGGCTGTGCCGCAGGAAGACAGTCACTGGGAGGCACTTCCCGCCTGGTTTGCGCTGTAGCTGCGAGGGCAGGATTCGCGTCCTCCCTGCCGCCCTGTGAGCCCTCCTGCCGCAGGGATCTGCCTCTGCCGCCCCTCTGTAACCTCGGTGCCAGGTTGCACACATGCACCCCTTGCAAGGCCAGGCAGGGCAGGAAGCAGCAGCCCTTTGCCCCAAGCCTGTGGCTACTGGTGGCCCTTTTCTCCCTCTGCACCAGCCTTTTCCCTGGTGCATGCAGCTCTGGTACAGCATCCCCCACTGTACTGTAGCTGGGCACCTTCTTGGGGGAAAGATGGAGCCAGCCCAGCTGGGGGACACGAAGCTGCCAGCCTCAGATTCAGTCCTGGGAGGCTGAGGGTAGGAGCACCACCTCCATTCCCATCTGCAGCTCGGTTCAGCCGCTGTCCCACCAGAAGGTCCCTGCAGTCCCTGCCCTGGTCAAGCCATAACCGTTGAAGCCTTCACTCCAGAGCAATTTCTCATCCTTCCTCTTCCTTTTCTGCAATTAAAGGTGGCTGCAGCCAAATGACCCAGCCCCCCGCATGCTGAAACGCCCCCTGCCAGAGAGCTACTGAGCTTTCCTTCGGAGGGGGGTGCATCCGCTCCTGCTTTCCCCCCCTGCAACCCCTAAAGCTCAGTCCCTGAGCTTGGTGCAGCCGGGGGGAACTCAGGCAGGGCAAGGGCAGGGAGCCTGGCGCCGCAGCCCATGCACACACCACTGCCGGGGCTCTCCTTCCCCTCCTAAAGGTCTGTTTGCCCACAGCGAAGGGAAGAGCACAAGGGTATCAGTGTAAATTAGGTCAGGAAGCTTTGCTAACAAACTGTCACTCCTGGTTGTGTAATGGGAGCAATTATGGGTTTAAGAGACCAGGAAGGAGAACATGGCCTGTCTGGGGGTAGGAGTAGTGATGGCAAATAAAGAAGGAGGGTCCTGCTGACAGAAGGATGAAGCTGCCTTTGCATCGGAGGCATTTCCGTCCCATCCTGGTATGTTGGCTGCCTGGGGCTTGGATTGGCTCCATGCAGGGGGATGCAGGAAGACAGTTCCCAGCTCTCTCCCTGTGCTCTGCTTCATTCCCCAGGGCACCGGGGACTTGAGGCAGGCGGTTGAAATCTGTGGTCCCTGATCTGCACTGCTCAGCTCAGTACTTGATGCCCACTGTCCCCATAGAGCCCTTCCTTGGGGTCCAATGGGACCCACAGGTGGCAGGGCTGGTGCTGGGCCATGCCTGGGAGAAGAGGCTCTCCCCATGCTCCCCTCAGTGCCCACCACCTTGTGCTGACCCCTCTGCCTGCCCCTCCATGCCCCAAACCCACTGGGCTGGTCCCTCCTTGGGTCTCCAGTGGGATGCTCAAGCACTGCTCTGGTCACCCAGAGCCCAACATAAACCCATGGCTCCCCACGAGCAAAACCCCATGGCACTGCCAAACCTGGGGTGGGGGCACCCATCTTGCTCCATGGGGCTGGGAGAGCAGGAGGCTCCCAGTATGAATCCACCCCGTGCATGCCACAGAGGAGGGGCCGGGGCTCCCGGCAGCCTGGGTTAGCCTTTAACCACCCAAACCACGGCACGGAGGGAGAGGAAATTCTTGAGGCACCTATTAACATGGAAAGAGTCGTACTTTACGTTCGGTCCCACTTATGGCTTATAAATGATTACTGCACCTTTTAATAAATGGTTAATCAAGTGTTAGAGTCCAAACAAGTTGATGGGTTGCTTATTACCATGGTTTATAACCTTTTATGAATGCCTTCTGTCGATGTACTTATAAACATCCATACCACGTACTGCTCGTGTCTTGACATGTTGGTCACATCTGTTCGAAGTTTATTAACTCTTGAGCTGCTCACTGACAGCAGACCGAGAGGGATCCCACTGTTTGTCTGTATTAACCCCTGTGGCCCAGCACACATGCACGGGAGGCACCGGCTGAGGGGCCGTGTCGGCATCCCCTGTGCCCAAAAGAGGGTCAAAGAAAGCGGGATGCAGCCACATTAGAAATAGGTCAGCAGCAAAATGCTGCTGTCGTAGGTTTCTTGGCATCAGGACAGAGAGCCAAGGGAAGTCAATGGCCGATTCTTCTTCTCTTGAAGTCATGGAGCTGAGACAGGACTTAGTCCTGGGCCTCCTGCTTGGATCAGAAGCACAAGTTATTGGGCTCAACATGAGAGGAATTGGGTGAATTGGCCTGCGAACATGGGAGGTCAAATGGGATGATTTAACGGACTCTCCTGGCCCAGAAATGCATGGAAACACCCTCGGTCGTCGCTGTTGGTGTGCAGCCACAGCCCCCCTCGTGTCACACTGCAGATAATGAGACAGGCGCTCAATAAGCTGAATAATCAGAAAACAATTTCCCAATAACAGCATCCCTGAAATCTCCTTTTAAGGCAAGGACTGGGATTCCCACCGCCAAGTGTGCTCCTGACGCCTGGCGTTATTGCCGGGCTGCCTGTGCCGGGGCTGGGCACGCTGCCACCCGCCCCACATCCCTGGAGACGCTTCCCACCGCACGCCCCAGCCATCCCCCCATTCCCGAGCCCTTTTTGCTTTTATTCTCCCCCTTTGCTGGATGCTTTGGATCATTTTCCTGCCCCAAAAAGCAAGTGAGGAGCATGAGGTGCTGCCGCTCCACGCTTCCTCCAGTGTTTTTAACAGCTGGAGAAAGGCTTTGTGCATTAAGCAGATGGGGATGATCTCAGCCTGGGCAGGAAGCGGGGTCTCCCTAATCAAACTGACCATGGACAACTTCCCTTTGATCCCTGCTCCCCAGCCCTTCCGGAGCGGGTACCCCATCTCCTGCGCAGGAGCATTTCCAGCCTTGCTCACTGCCCTCCATCAGGTTATTTGTGGCCGGAGCGTGGAAAGTCTGAGGAAAAGTGAATGATGGGAAAGGCATTAAAAATACTTTTCCCCTGGGAAAAACACACCCAAACCTGAAGCTCACTCTATTGGAAAGCTGCTGCCTGAAGCACATCCGCAGCCAGCGCATCCCTGCAGCAGGTAAGCAGTGGGGGACCGAGGGGACGGAGCCTGCACTAAGGTCGTGCTGCCATGGCTTGTCTCATGAGCTGCTTCAATTAGTGTGAGCGATGAGGTGCTGGGGCAAGGTAAGGCCATTCTTCTTCTCCAATGCAAACTGCCTGACAGCAGGAGCAGTTGATCTGAAAGCTGCTTGGAGAAGCCAGAGCTTTAGGGCATGCTGTGGGCTCCTAGCAGAGAGCTGGGGCTTCCCTGCGGTGCTTCTTCCACTGCTGCCAGGCCCTGGTTTCCTTCACTGGACGCTGAGGTTCTGACTCGCAGCAGTGTGAGAATGCTTGCCCCATCCCTGTTGTCCCCAAGGCTCTGCTGTGGGGCTGGGGGGAGTTGTCCTGCACTGGACGGGGGAGGCAGCAGGACCCAACACAGCCCAGCTGCTTCAGGCTCCTCTCTGAATGTAGCTCGGCCACAGGGTCCCCAGGAGCTCAAGGTGTTAATGTGTCAGGTCCTGCACACCGGTGTGAGCTGGGAGCCTCTCCTCTGCACTGAGGTACCACCAGGCAGGTGAAACAGCAAGCAGGAGAGAAACAAGGCAAAAAGAGAGGGAAAAGAACCATCCAAAGGGACCTGGTGTGCTGACCCCTTGTGAGCCCCTATTTCCTTGTGGTCCAAGTGGACTAAAGCATGGAGAACTCCTCCCTCCCACATTTGCACCATCCTGACACGGGCTGGGGGACATGCTATAGGAAGGGACATGCTGTGGGGGTGATGCTATGGCCAGGTCTCCCGGGTCAGGACCATCCCTGGTTACCCAAGTCCAGCACAACCCAAGTGCCCTGGGTGGGCAGGAAGCACAGCAGGAACCCCTTCCCATGGCGGCGGCCCTCTTGTCCCACCCCATCCCTCTTGCCCCTCAGGTTCACTCTCTTCCCCATTGAGGTTCCTGGGTGCTGCTGTTCACTTTCTGGATGGGAAGCGAGTCCCAGCCCTCCCTCTGCATTCAAACAACAATGAAAAACCCAACCAAGAAGAGGAGAGAAATAAACAAACAAATCCCTTCCCTCTCCTGGCTTGGCATCTGCTCGCAGCCTTTCCATTATTAATTGAAGGAGCTGCCGGCGTTATTAGGAACAAACCGCTCCTAATGAAGTTCAGAGCCGCAGAGCCAGGAGGGGCTCCCAGGCACCGCTCCTCAGGAACCTTAATTAAATCCACTGCCCAAAGGGGCTCTCAGCCCGTGGAGGCAGAGCCTCGACCGCCGCTGCCTGGGCTGGTGGTGGGGCTCGGGGTGAAGGGTGGTGGTGGGAGAGCAGCACCCAGCTGAGCTGCAGCCCCAGGGACACCCTGTCCGCTTGGATCCCCCTTAGCCTCTGTGAGGCTGGACAGAGGGATCGGCTGGGATGGGCTATTGCAAGGGGACGGCTGCCCTTGGATTATTTGGGTCACTCGTTAAATGAAGCGAGTGGCCAGCGGGGAGGGTTCCCAGCTCCACCATCCTTGCTGGGATGTCCCAGTAGGATGGCCCTGTGCTTGCAAACACTTAGATGGCTGGGAAGGTGAGTGGTATGGGAGGTGTCTCAGGCCAAGGGACCAGCTGTAGGCAGCCTCACACCTCCCAAATCCTTGCCTGGAAGGAGAACCACACTGGGACCCCAGCTGACCAGCAAAGTTTCCTCAAGTGAGACGATGAACATGACCAAGCTGTGGCCATGTTCCCTTCCGCATGTCCAGCACTGGCTGCTCTGCACCATTGGCTCCCAGAGATGCCATTGCTTTGCCTTGGGGCCATTCATGTCTGGATGCAGCTGTGGGAGAGGCTCTTTGGGATCGGATGGTTTTCACCCCAAACCTCAAAAGAAAACAAACTCATGCGGGAACCATTGTGCTGACTGCTCCCCGTTCGATGCAGGGACTGCTGAGACAACACCCCGGAGAGCAAGCACAAAACCTGCCCAAACCTGGGTTTAGCTCCCCATGCACCCTTTCCTTCCTTGTCACCCTTCCTCTGAACACAGCCACCTCCCTCCCCCCTCCTTGATATCCCACCCTTTCGCTCTTCTCTCTGACCTGAAAGGAATTTATCACTGAGGAGTGCAAAGAGATCACTGCAGAACCGCTCTGCGTTACTGGGGAATCAGCACCACATTAGCTCAGTCCTGTTTCCATCAGCGTTCCCTGTGTCTCTTCCCTGGCGTGCCCAGAGCGCACATCCACACCCCTGTGGGTCCTGCCGGAGCCAAGAGGCACTTGGCAGAGGATGGGAGCAGGGACTTGACCCAGCACTCACCCCAGCTCCCTCCTTCCCACCCCAGCGGATGAGGTTGTCATCCCTCAGCCAACTGGCCATGTCCTCAAACCCATGTGCAAGCATTCCCCATCCCAGCGGCACTCAGGCTGCTCCAGGGGGTTTTGCCATGGAGGATCCTGTGTTGGGCAGGACCATGAATGGGAATAGGAAGATCATCGAATCACAGAATCATAGAATAGTTAGTGTTGGAAAGGACCTTAAGATCATCCAGTTCCAACCCCCCTGCCATAAGCAGGGACACCTCACACTAAACCATGCCACAAAAGGCTTCGTTCAGCCTGGCCTTGAACACTGCCAGCGATGGAGCACTCACAACCTCCCTGGGCAACCCATTCCAGTGTCTCACCACCCTAACAGGAAAGAATTTCTTCCTTAGATCCAATCTAAACCTCCCCTGTTTCAGTTTGAACCCGTTACCCCTTGTCCTGTCACTACAGTCCCTAATGAAGAGTCCCTCCCCAGCATCCCTATAGGCCCCCTTCAGATACTGGAAGGATCCCTCTCTCTGGAGTCAAAGCCCCCCCTCCCCAGGGGCTGGCAGGGANCTGTTTCAGTCCCGTTACCCCTTGTCCTGTCACTACAGTCCCTAATGAAGAGTCCCTCCCCAGCATCCCTATAGGCCCCCTTCAGATACTGGAAGGATCCCTCTCTCTGGAGTCAAAGCCCCCCCTCCCCAGGGGCTGGCAGGGAGAAGGCATCAATAAGAAAGTGCTGACGAGGAGGAGGGGGGGTCCCACCAGTTCACCCGCAGAGAAGGACACCGACAGTTCTGCAAATACCTTTAATGCACTTGGAATACACGGGAGGGAAACAGGAACGTTTAGTGAGTCACAAAAATATTACAAAAGGTCAGGTGCAGGCGAACCCCCCCAGCACTGCAATGACAAGGTAGGAATTTACATTAGAAACTAATATAAAATATTTAAAAACCTCTGCTAGTTTTGCTTTTCTGGTTTGGTTTTGATTTTTTTTTCTTTCCTTTGTCTTTTATACAAAAAAAAGGAAGGGGCAGGGGAAGAAAGGCCATCTACAGGGTACTGACACACTGCCTGCAGACACGAGGGCTCCTTCCGGCCCCATCGGTAGCATCCTTGGGCTCCTCGCTCCATGCAGCCCTGCGCCCGCAGACCAAGCACACACACACACGCACACCTGCACACGCTGCACTACAGAAAGGTTCATCTCCGGGCTGCGAGGGCAGCACCAGCAGTCAGGGTTTGCTGTGGTCCCTGTTATCCACATGTCCCTCACCCTGGGAAGCTTGCCTTTGCTCTAGGTTATGCAAAATAGTGTTTGAAGCGCACAGCCAAACCTCCATCCCTTTGAAGATGGAGAAAAACTGGTGTGGCCACCCCAGGCTGGGTGAGAGAAGCATTCTCAATGACCAAACTTGGGGTTTGGGGCATGAACATGGCCAAACTCAGAGCACCACGACTCCAGGGCTGGATGGGTGCAAGGAGCATCCCAGTGCTGGATCCCAGGCATTCGTGCAAGCCCCCAGTGCGATGCCATCTGCTTCCACAAGGGAACAGCCAAAAGCAGAGATCAAAACGGCCTGGAGCCCCCAGCCCGTGACCAGTCTCTGCCGGCAGGACACAGCCACTCACACCCCTTCCTCTGCCCCCTGGGCCTCGCTGCCGCACAGCGCAAGAGCTTCGTCACCAGCACCACAGAGTCCTCCTGCGCCCATCCTGCCCGCGGCATTGTCAACACATGCCGTGTTTATGTAGGACCTACCGCACACGGCGACAGCGCGGTCCCTCCCACCCTCACCGCTTGCACAGCGGAGGGTTTCCGGAGCCGCACTTTCGCTGCAGTTGGGCCCCAGGGAAAGGAACAAAGGAGCCATTTTCATCTCCAGCCTCGCCGGGAGCGGAGGGAGAGGATGAGAGAAAAGGCCAGTGTGTGCAATGCACAGCAGCCGGCAGGAAGCTTCCCCCCGGGTTTTCGAGGTTTGGGGCTTTTCCCCCCCCCTCTGTTCCTCTTTTTAAAGAAGGGAAGAGGCAGCGTCAGGACAGGTCAAAACAACCAAGCGCTGGCCCCAGCCACATGCAGCCCTTCCTGCGCTGACGTTCCGCTCGTGCTCCCGGGGCCCTGCGAGGCAACCGGTGAGCGATGCCGTGGTCTTGCAGCGAGGGAAAGGGAAGGGACCACCTCCACGGCACACTAGAAATCATGTTTCTGAACTGATGTGCCGCTTATGATGATTTTATGGTCTGTCAGCGGCTTTAGGGGAAACAGAACCATGGCAGAAATGAAGAGGTGGTGAAGCACGATACACGACAGGTTCACTGCCTGGGAGAGACAGGTTGATGCAAGGCTGGGTTTTTAACACATTTGCAACCTCAGGCTCATTCTGCATTAGAAACTCTGGACTAACGTCAAACACGAGAGCTTTCTTTTGAAAAGAGAACTGCACAACAGAAAAAACATCATGAAAATAGGAGGTTGCTACAGAGCTCATTAAAAACTGCCATGATCCAAGAGACCTAAATCCAGCTTCAGAATCTTGGGAGGTGAACCCCACTGGCAAACATGCATTTTGAGATTGTTTTGGATACAGTTTGGCTGCTGCGCAGGCTGGCATTAATCGATAGGGACAGATGCACTGAAAGGGATTCCTGGTTGCTCCACAGTTCATGTGCCCTTGCAGCTTCCCTCGTGGGGAGAATTAAGGCACAATACATACTCTAAATGGAGGGCAGTCACATAGAGAACCAAGTTCCTGGGAAGCAGAAAGGCTCTCATGGTGCTGGACCCCCTCCTCACCTGGGCTGGTGCCCAGGCCTGGGTACAGCAGAGCCATAGGATGCAAGGAAACTAGGACACAGAGGTCTGAGGGTTTCCTCTGGCCTGAAGGTCTGTGGATCTCCCCACCTGACACAACGTTGCCTTGCCCTGGCCAGATACAAGCTGGCAAAGCAGGTCATGGACTCCAGATGCCCACCCAGGAGGAAGGAGGCCAGACGAACAGCCGAGCAGCCATGATCCCAGGTGTCATCTAACCCAGTGTCCTGCAAAGCACGCAGCCAGTCAAGCACCTTCCCGGGAAGCACCAGAGAAAGGATTCCATGGGGAGCTGGGGGACATGTGCCAAAGGGAAGGGATGGCAGGTGAACAGTGAGGCTCGCTCAGTGACCAGCCTGGAGGTTCTCACGTGGGGCAGCGGAGCAGGAGCTCTGGTTCCCACCCCACACTGGTCAGAATAACAAATGAGCCCACAGCAGCAGCCTCGCTGCCACTCCCCATCTTTGACTCAACCTCAGATGCAGCCATTTGCAGTCTCTGTCATCAGCGATGGGTACAGGCCAGAGCGGGAACATGCAGTGGGATGTGCGTGGCGGCTGCCTGCGCTTCTGCAGGACCTCAGTGGGTCCTGGCATGGAAATGAGGACTTGCCTGCAGGGCCCCATGCTGTGCTGAGGCCCTGATGATTCTCACTTTGGTTTCTGGCTTCCTTTCATCCACTATAGCTCCCTTGCAGTGCCTGAGATGCATACGGGCTGCACTGCCCTGCACGAGCCTGCGCTGTGGGTGCAGGAGGAGGCTGCTCCCCCACCACGCAACCTCTCCCCAGCAATCTGCCTCCTCCAAGGCAAGCATCTCTTTCAACTGTTTTCTTTTAAAAAGCTACACCCCTAAATATTTCTGCTGGTCACAGATGAAAAACAACACAACCCCCACTTCTTCAAAGACCACTTGATGACTTGGTGTAATTTCAAAAGCCATCCAAGAGTAACTGAGTATTTGAAGAGCTTCAGAATATAATTTCAAATCACTGTTGGCAAACCTCTGTGCAGTAACAGCAACATATCACCGTCCTCAAAGACACGATACACAGCAGGCACCACCTATCTGAGCCACTGAAAATATCACTGTAGGTCACACCAGCTACAAGCTCGGCTCAGATCATAGCCCACATACTTCAGGAGTGAAACTATACATTCCTTCTGTTCTTAATCACAAGTCGAGAGGGAGAGTAGCCCTGGCTTTTGGGACTTCTCTCATTTCAGAATTGCTGTCACATGTTGGATTTTCAAGGCATTGCGGGTCTGCCATGAGGCTCTTCATCTCTGGCAATATCCCCATCGACCTGCACTGCAAGGTTCTCCAGGAGGGAGAAAACCTGTACTCACGGCTTCTGAACCACGTTCATTTCCACCCAGAATGTTATCTTTAGCCAACACAAGCCTCACAGGTTTTGTTTTCAGACAATCCTCCTTCACACCTTCCACACAACCTAGAAAAACTCAGCACCAGGGGCCTACCATCTCAGCAGGTTTGGGCTAGACAAATACCATGGTGTTATTAACACTGATGCGTTTCCCTTCTTGAAGGGAAAATGCTCACTAAAATACAACAGTTTCTTTTCCAATTCTTTCACACACAGGCATGTCCTCTTGTCCCAGGATGAAAACATCCAAGCTTGAGATCTCGTTTAGTTGCCTATGAGTAAGCCTTTCGCATGGTTGCAAACCTGATGTGAGTGAGGGGAGGGGAGGTCCTGTGGGTTCAGGACCTCCCCTCAATTCAGGATACCGAGGAACATGCAACTTTCTTATTCTTAGACAACAGTTGAGAGGCAGCGACACGACCCTGGACTCAAGGGCTGACTTTCATTGCTTTCTCTCATTGTTACACCTACTGTAAGAGACAGAGATTTCTATTTTAGCACTTGTCTAATATTCCCCCCCTTAACTAAATAGGAAGATTTCATTTCCTTGCCTTTAAACTTTCCCCTCAATCGTTATCTGGCTACGAGCAAGGATCTGTGAGAAAGTGGCTCAGAAAAAGAGATTTCTGGCATGCCACCTGTTCATAACTCAAATACACAGAACTATATATAAATACATGACATGGAACAAAAATACACACACACACACACACACAAAGATACCAGGTGGATTTTCAAATGCATTCAGCGTGCTCGCTCTGAAGTCAATGAAAACCCAACCCAGGGCATCTCATGAGAGTAAATACGTGAGGAAAACATACACATAAGAAAGGTAGAACTGGAGCATAAGCCAGCCTGGAGGAGGTGCTTTCCCTGTGTAAAGCACTGCATCCCTACTGTGAAGGCTCAAGGAGTTCATACGGCAGGAGATCCTAAGCTTTCCAGATGTGTGTCAGAGCCCAGAGAGGGTCTGATGGACTTCTCTCTGCCCCGTGCTGATCTCTGTGGGAACAGCAACAATTGACCTTCCAAATGTCCCTTCTTCACCAAGATGTGGATATTAAGCTCCTTTTAATGGGAGCTAGCATCTGGAAACAAGGAAGAGCAGCCAGCAGCATGGCAATGGCCTAGCTCTGCTGCAGGCACCCCTAGCAAACATCGTACAAGAGCAGCCCATGGGCTACTGCTGGTGGATGGCTCTGGGACAGAATCGCAGTTGCTGCCCTTGCCTGTTTCCCTTGATTGCCACAGTCATCTGTTTGTTCCTTATCTGGTGGTGAGCCATTTGGGCATGTAATTTCTGAAGCTGGACTGGTACATCTTCATGCCATTTTCTCACCCACACCGTCCCCTGCATATAACATCTCCAGTTCAGAAGGGATGCTTCGTGCTAACCAGGACAATGAAAACTGGCCAAGAGATCCCACGGATGACTGCAGTCTGCCACAGCACAGAAACCCCCCTGGCTGGCACATGCAGATATCTGAAAGTTTGTTCTTTCGCAGCAGGATTCTGAGATGATCCTGTGAGTTCAGACAAAATTACAAACTCATTTACATGTAAATTGCTTCCGTAGCTTTGCAGAAAGGAAGGTTCTGCCGAGCAGTGTTGGACCCTGCATTTGGCCTGTCTTAAATTATAATATAACAACAATTATAATAATACAAATACTGCTTTGTACACAAAGCACGCCCTCCCCTGCAAACCCTGGCATGCTTCGGTAGGTCCTACAGCCCTCTAGTCAATAATCACCCTCTGCACAGAGAGACATTGAGTGACTTGCCTGAGGCCACAGCAGAATTCTGTAGCAAGTCCAAAGAAAGCTTTGCGGCTCCTAGCTCTGCTTCTTGACCAACGTTAAGCAGCCCCAAATATATGCAAAAACCATCAAAGCTGAATGTGCCAGGAAGAAATTAAATCAGAAAACAAACAGAAAACCAACCCTGGGGTACCATGAGGCCTCCTGGACTTTGCTGTTTGATCAGGAGAGTTGAGTGTTAAAAGCTTCTGTTATACTTGTATTGTGATCACACAGCAACTGTGAGTAAATCACTAGGTTCTCCTGTAGGCAAAAAGGGGTGGAAGGAAAGCTGCACCTCCCCTGACAAGGAGTGAAGAGTTGTCACCAAAAGACAACGGGCAGAAGAAGGGTGGGGAATATGCATCAGAAACAACCTGCAACAGCAGCAGGGGGTAAAGCCTGCAGTGGTTTTGCTGCAGCATATCCACAGGGGCCAGCATCTCAATGCAGAGACACAACCTGACCCTGCAGAGACCCGTCTCCTCTGCACACCACATTTTGCTCCAAGGAGGAAGCCATGGGGATCTAGAGGGAGGATCCTTTCAAGCTGATTTTGATGCTTTACAGCTCAAATCTATCTGGAAGGAAGGACATCGGCAATAACAATAAGAGCCATCACAGTGAGGCTAGAGGGGAAAATGGAGCTGTGCTAGGGCACAACCCTGCTGGAACAGGGAGAATAGTTGGCTTTATTGAGGCTGTCTCCTCTCTGCTGCGCCAGGGCAGCAGAGATCTCTGTTTCATATGCTTTCAAGCAAATCTCTGGATCCTGTAGAGCTGCTGAAGTTGTCCCTGTGAACAAATGGTCCTTTCTAGCTTCTCAAATTCTGTACAATAGTAAGGAAAAAATACTTGACAGTATCTCTTTAAAGATAAACACACTGTAAACAGGAGATCTCCCCCGCCCCGGTAGCTTTCTTCCTCCTGCTTGTGCAAAACCAGGGGTTGTGACCTTCCCTGGGGTTCAGGCACAAGGACAGGATGCGTGAGAATAAAGTTGCCTCTGTTTGCAGTGATACCATAGCTAATAGCACCAAGACCAACACTTAAAACATGCCTAATTTGAGGGCAGGGAGGATCTGGGTTTGTTTTTCTTGACTGAACTAGAAAGTTCATCTTTAAATCTGTTCAGCTTCAAGCATGTGAGCTTTTGGCCTCCTTTAAACAGGGGAAATACCATTCCGTTTCTGAAAAGAAAAAAAAAATAGCACATGGAAGAACAGTTCTGCAGTCAGTAAAAGTCTGGCTAACAAAAGGACTCCAGAGTCACGTAAAGAACATTTAATCCATGGATTATAGGCTCGCACCTGGCAGAAACGCATGTGTAAATACAGGCGTGCAGAACATCTACACCCTGAGCTAAGGCAGAGGGGAGTTCTGTAGCTAGAAGAGAGAGAAAAAAGGATTCTTACTACTAATTTTCATAGTTAAATATTTCTCACTCGCACTCACACATACGCAGGCTGTTCCCAGAGAGCTCAGCCTTGGGAAGGATAAAGGAAAGGGCTCAGTTCGGTCTGGGCTGGTGCTGAGTAGCTCCTCTTCTGTTTGCAGTGGTTGTGCAGCAAACTCTTTTAGTTGCAGGCAGAGTTTTTACTGCATTAATTATCCTGTGAGTCACTGGGCAATGGACAGTAACTTGGCTCTCCCAGTTGTTAGAAGGGTGTAATTCAGCTCTAATGCAGCGGGTTGTCGAACACGGCATCTGGCAAGATGGAAACTTTCAGTTTCTTTTCAGGCCAGCTGTACTCCTTTGGAAGTTTAAACTGCAAGACAGTAAAGAGAACCAGTCAATGTATATCACTGCAACCTGCACAGAACAAACAAACCCAGTGCAAAGTCAGGCAGCCCCATGTTATTATTATTTTTTAAAACAAGAGGCCACTAAGAAAACATTTCCCCATCAGTGTGTTTTGGACAGCAGTGGACATTAGATAATGCAGCCTCTGCCTCAGCTGCCAAAGTAAAGCTCTGAGCTTTCAGCCCAAGCACTGTTTATTTCATCAGATGGATTCTGGAGGGTTTCTGCCCCCATCACCCTTTCCCCTCCCAACCTCTCTGAAAAGTCATAGAGGAACTATCTCCCCTCCTACCTGACCATATCCCTTTCCTTGCACCTACACCAGCCCCCATTTGCTTTAAAGGGGGACTTAGGGCAGCTTTCAAACTCTTGTTGGTACAGGGTGGGATGTGAGCTAGCATGGCTCTGCTGGGTGACAGGCTTGCAAATGGCCATCACCTCTGGGTGGGCAAACCCTGGCTGGGGAGTGCCTGAACAGGATTTCTGCTCCAGCCCTACCCACCTCTGGTACAAAGGCTTCACAGGGTGCTGTACAAAGCCTCATATTCACACAGGCACTCAGCCGCTCAGGCTGTTTTGCAAACATTGATTGAAGCACTTGGAACTGAGAATTTTTTGCCCCAGTCTGGTTCGCACAGCACTGTCTGTGGTCAATGTTTCCCAAACAAGGCAAGTGCACTGGTCCCATCCTGATATCGTTCCAGGGCATCCTGCCTTAGGCTGGGAAGTCACCCCAGCATTTCTGACCCCAAACACAACAATGTAGGGACAGAACTCCAAAGGGCCTTACCACCAACTGTTCTCACAGCTGCATCTGACAAGGGCCCATGAACTCACAGAGACCTCATAAGCAGCAATGTGGGAGGTGGGGGGTGTAATCTCTTAGGCTACAGATCTGCCCCATACAAAGCCAGATGGCAACCAGTTCTGCACAGGCATTTCATGCAATCCCAGTGTCCAGCCTCAGGGGGACAGCTCTGGAAGCCAGTCTGCAGGATCTGCTATACCCACTGACACCACGATAGTCACTGACACCCCAAAAGCACTCCCAGGAATGAATCTTACTGGGATCCCACACCACCAGTAACAACCTGACCTGGAGGCAGCTTACCCAGAACAGTTACAGATACAGTGGTCCTCTCCTAGGAAAGTCCTCAGACCAAGGCCATCAATGCCATAAGCTTCCCAGGGCCTACGTGAATCAGAGCTGGTGCAAGGGGCACTGACCTGGGAACCATTAATCCTTACCTAATGACTTGTCTTTCTTCCCATAAGTGTCCAGTTTCTGAAGGATATTAACACATGCCCAGTGGCAAGTTCCTGCTAAAGGAAATCCCCTTCAGCTGCCTGCTCCACAGCAAGGGCGGCTCTAACATGAATTTGCTCCCAACCTTGCTCCATTTGCAGCTGTGTGTAAGGATAACCTTCAGTTGGTACCTACCGACCTGAGTATGCCAGGCTGGTGGTTCAGTGTCAGAGCCATGATCTGGGGGCATGGAAGAAGGGTCCCTCAGGATAGTGGTTACTATAAACTTCCACTCTTCTAGGAAACATAAACAGCCCAAGACCCACTTAGGCCTGTTTGATTTTTAAACTCAAGCCCTCATACTGAGGGGCTTCTCTCGAGTTCAGTTCTAGGGTATGTGAAAAACATGCTAAAGATACTCAGATCATTTAACTTCACTTAACACAGGTGGCTCTTTATGGAGCAAAGGAAAGATTCTCATTGCAGTGCTTCATTCTACCACAGGAACATCATCAGCAACAGCAAGGGCTGCTAAGGAACGCCTTCAGTTGGCCCAAACCAGGATCCTGCAAGTTACAAATCCTTGGAGGAATCTGGATGGTGAAAGCTCACATTTCATCTCAAGTATTTTCCTTTTTATAAACAGGAGTGGTTCCAAAGCAATCCTCTTGGAGAAGTCATCCTTTGCATTTGTCTGTTTTCCACTTTTTAATACAGCAAAGTCACCGTAACTCAGAACCAAACGGCCAGTTGCTGTGCCAGGAGCTGCCATGCTCATTGCCTCTGCTCCTCAGTGGAGAGCGAAGGAACAAGAGCAGTCCAAAGCCTTAACTAAAGGGCCTTCAAACCAAAGTGCTCTCGGGCTTCTATGTCACGAGTGAAAATGAGCTCTGGATTAGGTTTAACTGGATAAAAGCTGGCCTGAAAGTCACTGCACAGCCAGCAGCGTGCTCCCCTCACTCACACAGTGAAGAATACCCTGGCATTAAATCAATTTTGGATTAAACAATTACAGCCCTGAGATTTTCATGGGGGGAAGGGAGCAGGGTGAGGGATGGGAGGGCTGCTCTACAAACCAAGCAAAGTTTCTTTAGAGTCTGCAGGGAGCTGTAAAAAATGGGATTAAAAATATTACATGTCATTTCTGCCACTGCTCTTTGAAGTCAAGCAGAGTATTTATATGGCATGCATGGGAGACAGGGTGTTAAATGTTCCCCAGGAAGAGATCACATGGCAGAGAGAAGTTTAGTACCGCACGGCAAAGCTTTGTAAAACTCCCCTGGCCGCTGCTATGAGGCTTCCAGGCTGGTGATGGTCCTCTTCTTCACTTGGCAAGTGAAGGCCAAGCAGCAGATGTGAAAACCCCCCTCCCTGCTCCCCAAGTCCCAGAAAGGAGGCCCCTACCACAGGCTGCTCAGCAGTAAAAGTTCTGCCACCACTTTCAGCCTTTCTCAAAGCAGGGAAGGTGATGTGCCTGGCGCTCCTATGGAAGACACTATGCATGGCATGAAGGAAACCCCTTCACCTGGCTCAGGGGATGCAACACCTTGAGTTGGGGTGCTCACATGCCACGTTGGGAAAGATGCTGGTGGAAAGGAAGTGCAGAGTCTCCCTTAATACATATCCCTGCCCTGTGTTTCTTGCAACCCCTTCTCTCAGTGCCTTAGGTCACAGCAGATGTGAAGGTTTAGCAAGGCCTCATGTCTGCAATGCAGGCTACAGCCTGTGAGCAGAGGGGAGGATCAAAGGCAAGCTGCAGGATGGGCTAAGCTCTCTGGAACAGTACATGGGAGATATGGGAATGACGCAGCCTTACTTCCTCTGGAGAATTCAGATCTTCTAAATCTTCCAGCATTCTCTCTACGAACTCTTCAGTCAATAGGATCTGCAAAGGAAATAAGAGTAGTTTATGCCTTTACGCTACTAGTTTCAGCTAATGGCCAAGAAACTGAACAACTTTTGCAGAGAGCAGACTGTACCAGCTCACTCCTTCCTCTATGTCCTTCTTTCCTGCAATACAAGGGTTTGAGGGCAAGGAGCTCCTAACTTTGCTTCCCACCCCAACCACTGAAAGAAAAAAAGTTAAAATTATACAGCAGTCTTTTTTTGACCCTCAATTATCTTCTTCAGTCTAAAATTAGAGGCTCAGCTTTAGACACAGGGAGTGGGGAAGAAAGAAAAGGGGTCAGGATAACAACTGTTAGAGAGACACTGGGAGACAGCCGCTTTCATCTGATCCATTGAAGTCAAGCTCAGTTTAATCAAGAAACAGCAGCACAGGGACCCATACAGAGCTGGTGCTTTGGGCACAAGGAGGGCTCTGACCCGAGTGCAGCACATCATTCAAAGGAACCAGATGCTGGGTACAGGAGGTGGTCCCAGAGGTGCCCACGCCAGGCACCTCCACGTTGTATCACACGTGCCTGTGCTGGGAAAGCTTTTGGCTCATCTCAAGGCCAGGCTGGGATGCACAGAGTAGCCCAGGAAAGCAGCTGAGGGCTATGTTCCTGGTCCAATGGAGCTCCCCAAGTCACATAAACCAGAGACACTGGGGGGAAAACCAGTCCCAGGAATTCAAGGGGAGGAACCCCCACCCTCTTACAAAAGCATGTGATAGCCAAAAGCAAACATGTCCTGCCTCTCTTCACAACAGCCATAAAGGCCAGAGCTCCAGGCAGGCCAGCTGGCTTGGCACAGGAGCAGAGACAGCAGTGCAGGACCAGGCAAACATCCCCACGCGGTGAGGGGGCCTTGCAGTGGCATTCCTGGGAGTTAGGTTGCAGCAGTATCCAGCGGATTATTCCCATTTCAGCCTACAGGTTTGTTTCTCCCTTGCTGCTCCTCCTTTCCTTTCTTCACTCCACCCTTTCCTCTGTCTCTGGCATTGCTTTCCATCCTGCAGCAACCACCTCCCCAGTGCCCCTTTTCTTACTCTTCCCTTTCTCTGTTCTCTCCATCTATGAACATTGTGCTCCTTCCCATAGAAGGAACCACTCCAGCACCAAACACTGATGGAGTTATGTGCCCAGTCCCAGTCCTCTCTGGTTTCCCCTCCAGCTCACATCTGGAAGAGGGGCAGCCACCACAGAGCCCCACCTACCATGCCCACCAGCTCCTTGGTACCAGTAACACCAATAAGGAGCAGGTGATCGCCAGGATGCCATGGGCTGTTTGGCAAGTGAAAGCCTCTAGGTTCTATTTGGTCACACACTAGCAGGACTATTAGACAGAAAGAGAAAAGCAAGACTCAGGTCTCCCTTTCTTACTTTGTTGGCAAGAGATCCAAAACCACCAAATCCAGATCCGAGAGCTATCAGGTGCCTGCAGTTCCATACCCTTCAACCTTGCCACCCTGCTGCCACTGCTCATGGATTTCCCAGGGGATGAGGGAACTGCACCTCCACTTTCCACTACATTCCTTTCTTTGCCTAGCTTCAAGCAGGCTCCAGGCCAGGGCTTATGACCGAGCTGTTCAGCATGGATGCAGGCACCTCCATCAGGCCTTTCTGATTGCACCTCAAGCCTGAAAAAAAACTGCTTTAGCTAGGAGCCAGGAGCTTGCTGCTTTGGACAGGACTCTGCAACCTGGCACCGACTGCAGACTGGCAAGCTGAGGAACATTGCACTGAAACACACAGTACCACCGCAAACTGCTGCAGTCTCCTTGCAGGAGCCTGTAACTATTCTGCCTGTTGAACTGGAGACACCCGTTTGTTGACTGTTTGCAGGAGGAGGAAGCTGTCTGTCTGTGTTGGAGGCAGGAGGGCAACCTGATCGCTCAGCTCACAAGGAAGAGCTGGGTGGGGAGCCGGGGCTCTGTGTGGAGCAGATCGCTTTCTGCGGAGGTGCAGCCTGCAATGGAGTGAGGGAATGAAAACAATTTGGCAGACATCAAAATCTACAGAACAGCCGGAAAAAGGAGGAGGAATTGGTATTCGCAGCAATCAAGGAAAGCAGCAAGGAGGAAATGAATATTCAGCCATTCACGGATGAGCAAAAATGCCAGAGGTTGGGATGGGTGAGAGAGCAGCAACGAGGAGCCGTGGCTTTGGCAGGGGGACGAGAAGACAAGCGCAGCAGGAAGACCCCTGGGCGCTCCCGAGGTGCCAGAGGCAGGAGAGAAATGGGAACCACGTGTGCAAGGCAGCCAGCTGCTCTGAGGCTGGAGGCAAAACAAGACAGGCTATGCGGCAGTAAACAGCAAAGGGTGGAGAGAGTGAAGGGGGGATAGGTCAGTCCAGGCTAAACCACAGCCTCCCAAAGTAAGGACAAAGCTAGTTGGAGCACTATGGCTAGCACTGACCTGGGGTGCAACCCCCTGCAATGGCTGAGGCCATCTGTAGCTCACTGTCCCTTCTCAATGAGTTTTGGTAATCCAGCTGAAAAAAAAAGCCCTAACCAACCAAATTCCACTGACGCAGTGATCTGAACTGGCTCCCTGAAGGGTCTGACAAGGGCAGTGGGACTGGAGTCCACAGCTCAACTGTCTTGTGGACTGTGTTTCTGAGATCAAAGCAATGGGGAAAGATTGCAGAGCTGTTCTGCAAGCCTGCACAGACAGTTAACTTTGGTGGAGGACAGGCGTCACAGGCTGCAATGACAAACTGCTGCAGTGACATTCACAGTGTGTCACTCAGAGCCTGTCCTTAACAACAGGAGACAGGGAAAATAACACCCCAAACCCTACAGCCCCACGTTGCTGGGCAGAGCTCTCCTTCCTGGAGAAGGGAGTCTCTGAGGCATGGGTGCAACTGAACGTACAAGCAGCCATGTCCCTCAGCTCAGGAAACTGGCTCTCCTGAGGATGCAGGGGGAAGGCATGTGTCTGCAGCACACCAACTGCTAAAGAGGGCTTTGAAGCAAGAGGTATTGTCATCCTGCCTTCATGTCTAGGCAAGATTTCTCCTCTTAGAAGCAGCCCAATCAAGATGGCCCAGGAGCATTAAGGCCTGTGCCCATAGATCAGGCTGCCATCCCCACCTGCAATCAGCAAAATCACCTTCATGCTGGTGAGTCTTTGCTCCCATGGAGAAGGATGAGAATAAATCCAGTCCCATCTCAGCTTCCCTCACTCACAATATTTCACGTTTCCAGCTCTTGTAGCATGCCTGCTCCTGCACAGTATGATACCCCATTACATTAACACACACACGTTATATGTGCATGATATTAAAGGTGACATTCCCAGCAAATAAACATGACAGACTGCCATTGCTCTAGGCACCTAATTTAATTTCCTCTGGGATTTAAACCTTAGAAGCTCAAATTAAACAAATAGGCCCTGTTCACTTTATATTTCAGACCTGAATCTAGACTTTTCCTCCGATGCTGTTAACTGAGCTTATCAACAGGACACCGCACAGAGATCACAATGATGAGGCAGTTTATTCCCTTCCCAAAGGAAAACAGAGCCTCGCTGTTGTGCTGCAGCCATGGGAAAATGCAGTGCAATCTGGAAGGCAAACAGAGCCATCCCATGCGCACTGAACAGGCCTCCTCTCCCATGAAATCTCCCAGCTGGTGCTGAGGAAGCAGAGGCGCTCTCCTGAGTGGCAGCGGGCACCCTGGGTGCCGCAGAGCTCGCAGCGCTGTGTTTTCACAGCTCTGTGCAAACGCTCCTGCCAGCCCAGCCTGCTGGAGCTGCTGACAGGGTGTAGCTCAGCCTTTCTCATGGCTGTTTGCAATATGAACAGGGAACGGCCTCGCCAGCCAGCTGCAGGTATCTGAAACATCTCTGTCAGTGCTGCACGGTCCTGCTTGCACCAAGAGGTCCCTGACCTGAACCAGAGAGGCCCAGTCACGTGCTATCCCACTGCTAGCAGATCGAGATTCCATCTTCTGTGTGCTTTGTGGCTCCTAGTCATGCTATGGATGCTTAGAAGATGATGATGACTAGCCAACAGATAAGTCCCTGTTTCCTATCACAGGTACCTACCGCATATCTGAGGTCTGAAGTTTGGGTTCTCACTCTTCACTAACAACTGCATATGCCCAGACATGCTACAAAATACCAGGCTAGGCTGTGGGATTCAGGTGGATGTGTTCGGGGAACACATGGGCTATGTGCATGATGTCTCCCTCTCGTGGCAAGACTCACCTGAGCTTGCTTCTTACCTACAGGGCTTACCTACAGGTCAACTGAAGGAGCTTGTGTTGAAGCTTTTCATACCCGCGGATAGTTGAGGAACCTGTATCGTGACTTGTTACAGGTATGTGACTGCAAGTGTATGAAAACAGGCGAGATCTGAAAATGTACACAAGGTCATGGGGCTCCAGGGCTGACTTTGAAAGCAAGTGGTGCTTAGTGAAACATTAGAGACTCTATAGTCAGCTTACAGGTACCACCCCACAGTTAACACCCCATCTCATATAAGGGTTCAACACTGCTTGAAGTTCTCAGCTCAGGAAAGGTTGGTTGAGGCCAGAGGTCACACTCATGTTGAAAGCCTGGCACAGTTTTGATCAAGGAGGACCCTCAGAAGCTGAGCTAGGAATCAAGCTGCAGCTCCTTCCAGCTTCAGGAAACATGCTTTGTCCAGGGCAAAACACAAGTGATTGGCCCAGGGACAATTAAGCAGGGGGGCTTTTACTGATAATACCCCATTTTCTTGCCTACCTAGAAGCAAACCAAACAATCCCACACTTTGCCCTAGCACTTTGTTTGCATTAAACACTGCCGCCTGCTTTTCTAGCAGGTTTGTCAAAGAAAAGAAACCACATTTTATTAGTTCTGGACTTAGTACAGAGCTGGCTTATATGGCTCAGCCAGGCAAGGTGGGGACACATTGCAATAAACCCCTATACAAACCATGCCAACCCTTCCAAAGAGACTGTTCATCCATCCAGGTACTATGTCTGGAATGGGTGGAGCAGTTGTACCCTAAGCCACATGTCATCTGTTAGAGCTGGAAGTATCTAGCAGCTTTTAGGAGCCTTCTGCCCTGAAAATGTTTCGACAGCCCAGTAAAAAGCAAAGTTAAAGTGTGTCAGCATTTTCCAATGAAATTAAACATTACCAAGAAAACCCCCTGATGAATCACGCTTTGTGCATCCCCCAGCCCATCCCTCTGCTCTCCCCTTCTTTCTTCGCACTGCTTTGCTTTGACTGCAAGTGGTTCAGGGCAGAGCTCTTGTCACATCACCTTTCCATGTCACACCCAGCCCTCACACTACCTGGAGAGGCCATCTTGCTGCCTGAATCCACCACAGCTCTCATTACAGCCTCAAAGGCACCAGTATTGCAACAAACACCTTTGATGGGGAATTCCACTGTTGCTCTTCCAGGAGATTCACAACCCTCCTTGTAAAGGAAAAACATCCACTCACAGATGCCTCAGGGACCCTGTTGCTTCACACCACGATGTTACAATCCATGAAGAGGAAGTATATGATGACGCTGACAGATTTTGACCTTGTGGGATCTCTCCATGACATTCCCAACTATGAGGCTGATTGCAAGGACCTGGCATTTTCAGAGCCTAGCCTGACTGAGATCTGTCTTTCAGGCAGGGCTGCTTTGAGTGAACACATAAAGTTTGGCTCAGATGGGGAAAGCATTGACAAAGGAGCCAAGGCTACAGGCAATACTAATTCTTTCAGAGTGAAAAAGCAAAGGAAGAACAGGCATTTCATGGAATGCGCCAAGTGGGTGGAAGAAAACCTACACAAACTTGCCAAAATGTAGTTTGAGCAGCAAGGGAGGGGCATTAGGTGGCAGGATAGTCAGTCGGCTTAAGAAGGATGAAAGAACTTGACTCACACAAAACTAGCCTGGACAAAGCACTAGAGAACATGCTTCAGGAGAGGTGATGCGGGGAGGATCGTGATGACCTAACGGGACATTTGTACCCTAGTGTAAGTTTCTTCCAGCGTCATATTCAGCAGTGATAAGGGATAAGGACAAAGGGATAATGCACTGATATTTTGGGGAAGATGATAAGGTGACTGGCTTAGATTTCCTAGAACTGCTACAGAATTTGGGGGAAGCCACTCAAGAGATTCTGAAAAGAGCTTTTCTTTGGGTAGATGTATCAAACTGCTTTGGAGAACAGCAGGATGTAGTTATACATGACTTAAACCAGTTTGTGAGTGTTGTCTGTAAACTCATCATGCTAGGCATAACACATCTATTATAGTTTGGGGAGACCAAAAATCAACCCCTACCTCTTCACGAGGGGACTTGACCCAATTCCAACTTACAAGTGAGCACCTCAAGCAGCAGAGTAGCTCTTTCAAACATTGCTTAGAACCTCTACTGCTGCCATTATGCCAATGTGCATAAATGATTTAACATGTGGGATAGCAGAGAGAAGAACCAGATGTGCTCATTTCCAGGGGAATGTCCTAACTCTACCGGAACAGAGTCATTCTCTTGTGCTCTCTGTCTCTGTGACTAATTCAGTGTTTTATATGATGTGGAACTACTCCAATTGGACAAGCTGAGGAAGAACCAAAATACCCTGGTAGTTGTGGTGTCCATAAAGCCAAGAAGTAGAAATGTGGGTTCAAACAAAAGGAAAGGAATAAAATATGAGTTTCTCATATCCTACGCAAGTGTTTTATCCCTCAAGTATTGATTAGAGAAGGCAAAACTTCTAACAACTCCAGCTCTGTTCTGCAAAGCTAGATTATTTTTTTGCTCTTTTATTGAAGAAAACTTTCTATTTCTGGTTTCATTCAACACAAAAGGATTTTTTTTTTCAGCTTTTGGTCTCTTTAAGGCTTTTGTTTCAGCAAGAAAACCTGAAAATATTTAAAGATTGGGCTCAGGCTGATCTTCTTCCCCAGATTTTTCACTTAGGTTGCCAAACCAAAAGAATGGATTGTCCCCCATAACCCTGCTCACACTAATCCCTCCCCCCACCGCCGAGACAGCATAGATAGTGCATGTTGATAGCTCGTGAATGCTGGATGCTTCCCACAGCCTCCATATACCTATCCTGCCTACAGGCACACTTAACATTTCCTATGAGAAGTTTGACCTTGCTGTCCTAAGCATCAACTTATTTTTCCATGCTGGATGCCTTTACATTTTTTTTTAAAGGCTTTTATGGGAAAAGAACTCAAGTGATCTCAGGGAGGTATTCTGGAAAAAGTATTTTGTGACAGTACTAACAAATGTATGATCATTGTGTTGCAAAACAAGAGAACTACCCCTTACAAGATTAGCCAAAAAGTACTCTGGAGGTCAAGAGAAAGTCTTCCTCCTGACCATGGAAATGCTTTGCCAAGCCAGAAGCCTCTGAAAGTCACTGTTGGTCCATAGCCTTTCAGAGAAAAGCAGAAGAATGTTCTGAAGAGTCCTTCTTCATTGAGCATGTCCAAACCCAAGGCAGGTCTGCCCCAAACACAGGGAAGAGGTAGCTACGGAGCAGTTTTCCCTCTGATCATTCCTCTGTGTGAGGGATTCCTCTGAGTGGTGAGGGATTGCTATGGCACCAAGCACACCAGGACTAAAGGCAGGGAAACTCTCCAGCCCTCTCAGCATTTCTGCTGGAAGTCAGGCCATGTGGAGGAGGAGAAGGAATTTGCCAACTTGAATGAAGGGGAGGAGAGGAAAGCAGAGATGGGCCAGGATGGGGGGAAGACAGAGACACAGAAAAACAGGATGGAGAGCAGAGCAGAGGCCAAGGCTGGATGCAATACAAAGGACAAGGAAACTGGAGGAGAACCCCATTTCCACAGCCTCAGCATCCACATGCTGCCTCCTGGATGTCGTGAACCTACTAGCTTAGGAAGCGAGCAAAGTGTGTCCTCCAGCAGCAGCTGGTGCCAGAGGATAATACCCACCATTGCTGAGAGCTGCTCAGCTCCCATGGAGACACAGACCTTGTGCTGAGAATTGAAGGGTGCCAACTGCAAATGAACCATAGCCTCCATCTGCCGAATCATCCTGAAACTGAGTAAGTTACCTGGAAAAAAAGCCCCTCTAGACTCAGAGACCAGTGACATTGGGCATACAAAACTTTGGAAATGGCTGCACAGAGAGTGCCTGTGCCATGCTAATTTGGCTCCAGTGTATGTCTGCCTCACAAAACAAATCTGTAATCACAGGATCGCCTGCAGTTTTTCTCCCACAAGACCTGTGCCCTGCTCAGTCCTCGGGATGGTTCTGCTCACTGAATGCAGCATTAGTCATCATTTCTTTTCATTATCATTCAAGTTGCTTCCCTGTTCCCTCCTACTCTCTTCCCCTTTATTTAGTATGCTCCATCCAACTACTGCCAGCATGGATTACACTGGAAGTACCTAATCTTACTGTCCTTACCACTCTCACAGCCTCTGACGTGCTCAGCCTTACATTTCAGTGAGGCTCCCCTCCATGCAGCAGATGGGGGAGGGAGGCTGCAAGAAGCAAAGAGCCTTAACAAAGTCACAGAGAAACTGTGCAAGAGCAGGGAGCCAAACATGGCTCTTCGACTCCCAGGCTGACCCTCTGCCCCAGAGATCCTTTCTCCTGACCTGCAAGAACAAACTTTAATCTCTTCCTGAAATTGTTTCTGGTGTTCATCTGTGGAGCTGGAATGCTTGGCAAGCACGGAATTAATCTTTGCAGGATGACTGGAAGAAGGTTTTCCTGAACAGACATGGGAAAACAAGTGAAGAGAAAATTGGATCTGAATGTCATCTCCTTGAGGGTGCCTGTCTCAAGACTTGCAGGTTTCTGTTTTCCCACTCATCCCTGCAGGGCACAGGGGTATCCACAGAGGAATTTCTCCTGGCCTCCTTCTGCTGTTGGGAACACAGGTCAGACCTTAGGTCTTGAGCTGAGCACCCAGAAAATGCGGAATACAAACTCAGCTGCCACGCAAGTACATTTTAGCTCAAGACTCTGGAAAAGCACTGAGAGGAACAGAGCAGTAGAGGCAGAACAGGATCCAGCTCTCCAGGGCAACATTTAAAGACTTAACCATAAAACTATTGTGATTTTTCTGCAATTACCTGCCTCATTTACTACACACCTTTTAATTTTGACAAACAAACAAAGAGGAAGTCCTATAGGCAAGAGTATACCTTATTGCACACTCCTGATTCATGCTGCATCTCTGTGCACTGAATGAAGCAGACATACTTTGTGAAAAATAGGTATGATCCATCCTTCAGTGAGATACAGCATCGAAATACACATGCAATAGAGGCAGGGCTGAAGTGCAGAGACATTTCTTACATTCTGTGTGCTAGCTTTTGCAGTTAACAAGGAGTTTGTTTTTACTGCACTGTATTGGCTCATATGGCAGAGTCTGCAGCAGTATCTTGACGCGTAATGTGTACGTTGCACATGATCAAAGACTTGAGTGTCATCTTCTTCCCTGGAACAATGACTGCCTAAAGCAGCAGGAGCAGAAGTTATCTAAAGGTAGGGTTAAACAAACCTCCTTCTCCCCTCTGGGGAGAGTAAGCAGTCCAGGTGAGCAAGGTAGGAGGGGAGAACAGTCTGCTTTGTGCTAGGCAGGCAGAGAGCTCCACATAAAAGCACAGGAGCTTTGCAGAAGCATGTCCTGACTCCCATCACTGGAGACTTAATGATGGTAATTCCCAAAGGATGATGCATGCTGACAGGCTTTGACACAAACTACCCCAGGATAATATTAATATGTATTAAAGGCTCAGGCAACTTTATTGGGATGGGCTTGATCAGAAACACATTTCAACAGACCTTTATCATCTGCCGGAACATAAGTAAGGGAGGGAAGGAGAACACATGAACAACCTCACCTTGCTTTGGGTAGGTTTTAGAGACAAACAAGGTTGATCTGTAAGATTAACTGCGTGCTTGGCTCAACTCAGACACTAGACCAAGAACCTTGGGTGCTCTACCAGGAATACGAATGTCACCATGGGGTGGTTAATGTCAGAGTCTGTCCGCATGGTCAGCATCCCTAACCCTCCAACTTGTGGCCTTTTGCTGTGCATCTGGCACATCCACCCCTTGGAAAGGAGAGGAGAGGTGCTTAGAGAGGCAGTGTCAGGGCTCTGCTGTCACAGCACTGGGGGAAGGGGGAGTGGAAGAAAGAACCACAGAAGCCTTTGATCATGTGTAATGTTAATGCAAGTGTTACACATCAGAGACTTTGCCAGGGTAACTAGCATATAAACAGGAGCCTAGTGTTAACAAGGAGGACTTCTTGAATATGTTTGTACATTTCTGAGTCAAAGCAATTTCCCTACTCAACAATACATGACACAGTGGAAGAAGTTCAGAAATAAACCAACCTGACATGCTTAGACCTTTAATAGAATTTGGCTTCTTGGAAGTAATTAAATGTTACTTAAATGAAAAAAAAAAAAAAAAAAAAAAAAAAAGACCAAGA